>WYDI02020116.1:0-46176 GCA_009867235.2 Psittacus erithacus | reverse complement strand
TGTGGCTGCCCCATCCCTGGCAGTGTTCAAGGCCAGGTTGGACACAGGGGCTTGGAGCAAGCTGCTCTAGTGGATGGCTGGGGTTGGAACTGGATGAGCTTTAAGGTCCCTTCCAACCCAGATCACTTTGTGGTTCTATGGAGAACTTAACCAGTGAAGTTACACAGTCCAGTAGTTCTGTTTCTATCTGAAAGGTGCATTTGCTTTTTAGATCACCTTATTCCCTGCTTTAGTTTAGCTGAAGGCCCATGAATGCTCCGTCTCTGCTGGTAGGCCCATTGAGAAAGCATCACTTTACATTGGTGCTGGTGCTCGCCCTTGAGGTGATGCAGCAGTCATACAGCAGGAGAGAGCCTGGCCTCTTGGCAAAACCCAGCCTCAACGGGATTCGCATTTACTGACATCTGTTGCCATCATTTTATGGGACAAGCCAGCGGAGATTTTGTCATTGTTTAGATCACATTCATGAATAGGTCCTTTTCATGACCCTCTTTAAAGCATTAGAGTCTAAGTACTTTCTGGTTGGGACATTATGCCGTGGCTTGCTGTTCAAATCCATAAAATTCCACTGGTAGCTCCATAAATTCTTTTCTTGGGGAAAAGTACCTGCATGTCCTAGCCAGTAACGGACAAAATTATGTATGTTTTCAAAGCAATGTGGAGGACTTTATAAGGCATCATAATCACGCTCTGAACTCAGACACCCTCCTGTCTTCTGGAAAGATCAGCAACTTAATGGAAACATAAATGTTTCCAGTCGTTCACAGAATACCAAAGAATTGGAATACCCAGTTTTCGTGTTGCCAGGAAAAAGCTGCAGAACCTTCCAGGTGAGGTGAGGTTTGCCATAAATAATTTAATCCAATATAATCTGCTGTAATTTCAATATTCATTTGTTCCTTGTGCCAGAGATGGGTAATTCTTCTTTGGAATTACTCTGTGACTTGGAAACAAATGTCTGCTGCTCTGCCTGCCATCTAGGCGGCTTTAGGTCATTTTTATAACATAGTTGGATCTGAAAACCTCTGAGAGAGTGAAAGATCTTGAAATCACTTTTGAACCAAGTTCAATGCACTTCATTTGGCTGTTGTTGTGGCAGAAACAAATGTCGACGCTGACAGAGACCACAGACATGAAAAACACTCTGGCAAGTTCCCATGTAGATAAGAGACAGAAGGGTTCACAAACCTATCCAGACATGACCTACAACATGGGAAGGTAGTGATGTCAAGAGAGGGGGAGGCTTGAGCCAAAGGCCATTGAAATCATTAGGAGGTGGTGGTGGGGTTTGTTTCTTCTTTGGTTTCATTTGGCTGGCGGTGAATTCCTAAGCTCTCTCATTCAGAATTATAAAACACATTTCATGCATGTATAATGTTCTAGCAGGAAAACAGAGGTCTTCTATTTATCTCTAAGGCACGAATAATGAACATAATGAGGCCCACAGCCCTGCCAATAAACCTTAACAGCCCTAGGGAGGTGAGTAGGTAAATGCATTTCTGATTCTGTGTATGCTGAGATTTCAGGTGTGGCATGTGCTTAACGTTTGAAAAATCCAGTACAGACAAGCCTGGAGTTTAATCCAGGCTAAATTTATCAAATTAAAGTCTTGTGAGGAGTCTAGGCTTTAATTAGACCAGCTCTTACCGTGTGGAGATGGGGAAAGTCTTGACCAAAGCGCTCATAGACTGAGCTGCCACACCTTCACATGGTGCATTTAATTCCCTGTGCCGGGACCATCTCGCCATGCAGGCAGTCCCAACCCTCTGGCTGCTGTGCAGGGAACACTCTGTCTGTTCAATGCGTTTATCAATTCATTTCTGATGGAGGCTGAACGCTGCACTCAGGCCATCCATTTCCTTTGCTGAGCCTGGGAAACAGCTGATGGACTGCAGTGGATTTGGCCACTGTCCACTGTTTGTTCTATAAACCAGAGCTGAAGCCATTCATCTCTGTTGCGTTTCTAGAGGAGGAGGTGGAAACCACCTCTCAGACAGCACAAGGTTATCTTTGCAATATGTATTTATTTAGAGATGCCAAAACCTGTGACGTTTTACCTGCCGAAGTCCATGTTCAGATGCATTGTACAAGTCGGGATACCTGTGCTGAGGTGGACCACTTTGAAGAGCCCTTGCTTCCCTTGCTATAACCAGGATCTGAAGTTGGCCACAGTTTTTTAATCTTCTGATGAAGACCATTTGTCACTCTGGGTCGGACATGCAGTGAAAGCACTGTCATGTTGCAGCCACTGTCTCTGAGTTTGGAGCTGTGGTGGGTGCAATTGTCTCCTGCTTGTCGTTGTCATCCCTGCTGTGCTTCTTCCCATGTAGTTGTCTTAGTTTGGAATCATTGCAGTCAGTGATGGTGTACCTCAGCTAGGAATTTTGGAAAAGCCACAGTGTAATGCTGAGGAGGAGAACTGTTCTTAAATGGATCAGAGCGTGATGGAATGAGGAACGAGTGAGAAGTATTTGCATAAAATCCTGTAGTTCTACATGGGTAATTGGTAGGAAGGTTTTCTCAGGAGTTTTTCCATAAGTACAGCACCTGTGTGGACAGCTCAGCCCATGCCTTCCCTCCCTCTCCTCTCATGCTGCAGTGTTTGCCACGGGTAGGACCTCTGGAACCACTGCAGTGTTTGGTGTGTGGCTGCACCCAGGGGCCAGCAGAAAAGCATTCTCTCTTCATCTCACATCATCCACACCCCATCCCTGAGGTGAGCTCGGAGCTGGGCTGGGACGTGAGCATTTCTTTCCAAGCTCCTGTCGGATTTTGGGTGCATTGCACTTCTCCTGGTTCAGGTGAGGCCAACCCTGTGCCCACAGCTGGTGGGTTTGGTGATTTGGGGCTGGTGTGGGTAGTTCTCATCTTTGCCTTGGGGGAGTCAGCTCCTCCAGGCTGCAGAGGTTGAGGTGGGTAAGGTTTGTCAACCCCGTTTCTGAGGGTTTCACTCAAATCAGAGTGAGCCCAGTGGAGTTCAGTTCCATTCTCCTCGCCCGGTACTGGTCTGAAACCAATTTCAAGATCTGAAATCTTGAAAACACTCCCGGGGCGAGGCCTTACGAGCCTGTAAGCCCCATCTTAGCACCTACCCATCTTCCAGGAGCCATCCCATCACACAGGGATGCCATGCCATGAGCATAACTGCCTCTGGCCTTTGCAGCAGCTTGGTTTATAGGGGACACCATTTGGCTCCGGCTGCCGCTCTTCAGTGAATAGTCATTTCTATAAAAACCTATCTGCGCATTTATTTTCTGTGGTGACTGTTCCTAATGGTAATTACTTAGGGAAAACCTGCAGTAACTGAGAGATGAGTTGCCCGTTGCCAGCAGCGTTTCGGTGCCGGGAGTCGAGCGCTCCATGCAGGGCCGCCCGGCTGGGGACGAGTTTTTCTGCCTTCAAACGGCAAACCACGAAGTTCCCGTTACAAAGGGAGCTCGCGGGATGCAGCCCGGCGGCTCCCTCCCGCCCCGTCCATCCCCGCGGCCGCCACCGGGTCCCCCCCGCCCCGCCTCAGCCCGAGCTGCGACTCCGCCCGGCGGGACCGCGCCTCCCGCGGACACCCCCTTCTCCGCCGTTCCCCCGCTGCGGGGACACCGGCGGGGCGGGGCGGGCGGCGGAGGGAGGAGCTGGCGGCGGCGGGCGGGCGGGCGGGTGGACGCGGCTCGGGGAGCGCCGCGCAGTGCGGAGCGGAGCGCAGCGCTCGGGCGGCGGTGAGGGGTCCGGGCCGGCAGCCCCGCAGCCCGGCCGGGCGGAGCAGAGCGGAGCGGCCGTTCCTCCCCTCCCCTCCCGCGGGGATTATACAGGCTTGCGGGGTTGTTTCGGCGGGGCCGGAGGAGCTTGGGGCCGGGCTGCTGCTTCTCCCCGATGGAATTCACCTGAACGCGGCCGCGGCGAGCCCTGGACGGCGGGAGGGACGGTGCCCCGGCGGGAGCCCGCTTTGTCTCGGGAGAGGACGGGCATGACTTTTTAATACATACATATATCACCCCCCAAAATAAAAACCCCTAAAGCCGAAGAAGCAGCAGACACCCACCCGGAGGAAGGGACGCCTGGACCACGGAGGGCGGGCGAGAGAGGAGCGTTGGCCCCGGGACCCGGAGTTGCCCGCGCTCCGCCGCACATGGTTTTCTTTGTCCTGCTGCCGCTCTATTAGCGCCCCTCGCACAGCGCGCCCCGATCGCGCTCTCCTCCCTCCCAGGGAACCATCTTTGCGTGAAGAAGGGAGCGGGAAGGATGCCCGCCGGGCGGCCCGCGTGCCCGGCCCTCGGAGTTGTGCCCCGGAGGATTAGTTGGGGTTTGGCAGCGGGACGTTGAGAAGCCGCGCTTGGATCGGAGTGTCCCGCACCGCTATGAGCCCCGCGCCGGCAGCCGCCGTTGCCCAGCTGCCAGCAGGTAAAGTCGCTTCTCCCCGCGGGGCCGGGCAGCGGGGCCCGGCTCGGTTCGGGCTCCTCGCGAGGTGAGGTCGGGCCGCCGAGCCCCGGGCACCCGGGGCGGGCATCCGCGGTAGTTCCGCGGGCAGGTGCGCGGCGCCCGGCGCTGGTGCAAGTGGTGTGGCGGGGACAGTGCCAGGGATGAGTCAAGCTGGGCTGTCTGGACAGGAAACGTTTTAGTCATCCCTGCGCTTGAATGACAGCGCAGCCCTTGATGGGGGAAACGCTCTTTAGGTCACATTTTTATTATAATTATTCCCCCCCCCTTTATTTATTTATTTTTTAGCTCAGGGGTTGCTGATTTGTTAATTTTCCGTTGCAAAAGATTGAGCTGTGCCTGGTAACAAGCGGGTTTCTAAAGGAAAAAGGGCCCAAGTGCAAGGAAGGAGCTGTTTGTACCCGGCGCTGGGTTTCTTTCGGAGCTGGGGGCAGAGCAGCTCGGCCCCGGGACAGCCGATGTGCGCCGTGTCCCGGAACGTAACGCTGCCAACAGACAGTGTCTTTCCATCAGCGGCGCGAGTCAGATCCGGGGATGGTCAGGGGAAAGGGGAAGGGAGAGGGAGTTTCGCTTGTCTCGTGTGAAAGGGACAGCCAAAGCTCCTCTCCGCGTCTGGAACACCGAGGTCTGACCACGTTGCCTTGAAGCACCCAGCGTGGGCATAAAGGCACTTTGTTGCCTGCAGGGATTGCTGTCAGTGCAGCGGGGATGTTAGGTCAGCGCTGCAAAGGCGCTGCGTGTCACCCTTCTGCCTTTGCGCCGAGTTGTTGGGGTTTCTCTAAATGTATTTGGCTTTTTGCTGCTCCAGTGTTGTTCCTTCGGTGCCGTTCATGATGTGACTCCCTAAGTACAAAAGAAGAGGAGCTGCGTGGAAATGGGTAGCGTAGCAGTCTCCTGGCAGAGGTTGTATTCACTCCTGCCTCGCTGGTGCCGTGCCCTAAGTGCTGTTTTCTGTTTAAAGTAAGATTTTCAGGTACTGGACCAGGGAGCTGGAGTTCCATCTTGCTGGTCAAGCCGGTCGAATGGGGTTTGGGCTGTTCTGATGGTAACCCAGGCAGTGGGGTTCTCTCAAGTTGCTCTTCCATTCAGCAGCGTGTGGTCAGTAATGCAGAGGGAGACTGGCTCTTGGACAAGCTTTGTCTTTGTCAAATGACTCTTTCTTTAGTGCTGAGAATCATCTCCTACTTTGCCTACGTGAGTTTCTCAGCCAGGATGTATTTATTGTGCAGCACATTATGTCTGAGAAGTGCCACTTCCCTGTTTCACAGCCGTGTTTGTGACTGGTTTGTGCCATAGCACAGAAAACGATTTTGTCTGGGAAACTGTGGCTTAAACCCAAGCTGTGTGTTTAGGCTTGGTATTAGAGCAAATTTCTTAACAGAAAATGTTTTTCTAGTGTTTGGAAAAACCAAGCTAATGGGAAACTTGGAGCTTCCCTGTGCCGTTTTGTTTTGACACAGTAAAATGAAGTAATAGCTGCAACTGGAAGAAGTTTGAGTTTTTAATACTGGATTTTCGAAAAAGAAAGAATGGTTCTGAGAGTTTTGGCTCCTGAGAGGAGCTGCAATGAAAAAGGCAACAACAGATGAAATTCCCTGGCAAAGGTTGTTAGTTTTCATCATGGTTTGCGAGGTTAAGAAAGCATTGAGCAGCTCTGAATTTGTTGGACTAATATTGGAATGCCCTTCAAGCACATGGCCTTCTTGATCTTTGAAATTTGTGCATTATTCACATATTTTCCTTAATTTAGAGAAAGTCATCACTGAGTCATAAATCCATCATTGGGTAATAAATCCCAGTGTTTACAAGGTATTTAATCAAGAAGAAATATACCAGCCCCGCTTTTAAATAAGCCCACAGTAATCTAGTAAAATCTGTCTAGAAGCTTGGAAAAAAAGAATAAAGCCATTTTTAATAATTAATCATAGAAATTCTCTATGTTTTTAACTTGAGGGCAAATTATTTCAGTGTATTAGTACACTGGGTTGCACAGTCTGAGCCGTATCTACTTGTTTATCGGTAATTCCACATGGAAGTTTTTAGTGCAGTTGAGGGATAGATGGTGCTTGTCTGATGAGTTTTATCTGAGTTTGAAGTGAGAAATTCCTTCCCTTTAACAAAAAAAAGAAACACAGCCTGCTTTCCGAGGTGTTTTTGTATATCTTGCCTGAATCCAGAGAGAAAACGGTCCCTAAGAGAAGAGGAAAATCTGTCTTGAGTATTGCATTTTCTCCCTATTTGCAATATTTTGTTAATGAACACATTTCTTTTGCTGTATTTTCAACAAGAAGATTATCTGCAGGGTTGGATCCAAGGTACAGCCCCAAAGGAAACAGTTCTCTGCATTTTGTGAACGTGTGGAAGTCAAAGCTCTAGATGCGTGTATGTGTGTATTCTGTTTGTGCACCAGCACAGCAGAAGGCAGAGGCATAAACTTTATGCTTTCTGCTTTGAGGCTCGGGATGTTTGTCAAATTGTTATTTGCAGTGATACCTTCCCCTGCCTGGTGTCTTGCCATGGTAGTTTCTGAAAGGGGAGCTCAGTGGTTTTTGTGTGAAACTTAAAGAAGGCGTTTTAATAATGGGTAGAAAGGTTAACCAGCGTGTTTGCGTGCAAACAGCAGTAGTAGATGAGGAAGTAATGCAATATTAGGAGGAAAATCCTCCCACAAATAAAGGTGGTTTGATGAAAAATGAAATACCGTACGAATTTATAGTGTGGTGTCAGTAATCAGTTGTTCTCACGGTGGCGAATCTTACATAGAAATACTAAATGCTAACATACTCGTTCTTATTCAAAGAGTTTGTAACAGCAATTCTCAAATCACTGACTGAAGTTATCAGCAGTGTTTCAAAGATGGTCAAATCAGATGGTTGACACAGTAGTGTCTCCAAAAATACTTTAGAAATTAATTCAGAAATCTGCAGTTCTGCGAATTCCCAAAACTGGGCTGTTTGGTTCCAAAGGGTGACTCTTCTCCATTGCAAAATCAATGCCAAAACGCATCAGATAATTCCAGTGCAAAAAAACAGGGTTTGTGCAGCTAGGATGGTGAATAAAAAAAGAAATAAAATCCTTTCTTTATTACATAGAACCTTTCCAAATAAATATCTGCACTGCAGGGCGGTGAAGCACAGCCAAACAGCACCACCTCATGGCCGCTCTCCTCCGAGGCTGCGGCTTCCACCCGCTCCCTCGCTTTTGTCACCTGGTTTGTTTCTCTACAATATGCATCTCGGTGCGTGTGTGTAAATACACCACATGCCTTTTGCAAGCTCTCCCCTGTACAAAATGTAACCTTTCTTTTTTTATTGGTCTTTCAGGCATCTGATGCCAGTTCTGAAAAACTGTTCAACGCTGTTACAAATAAAGGTAAGGCTGCAATTCACATCGCAAGCGTATTTCCCCCCCCCAACACGTTTCTTTTCATGGCAGTTTCAATGGGAGATGAAATGTAACTTGTCTCACAGAAATGTCGCAATCAGCTTGTTAGTGCTTTTTATGTTTCTCTGGGTTTCAGACGTGTTCTGTATGCTGGGTAATTGCTTTGCTTAATATAAAATATAGGCTTTAAATAATGCATTGCCTGCCAGGTCAGAATGAATTTAAATAACAATATTAAGGAATAGTTTATTTTACAAATGGCTTTAATTTGAGCTCATTTAAATAACTGTAAGAGTTTTCAAAATGTTTTAACTTGATTGTTACTCATCAGCTACATGATAGACATGGAATTATGAATAGCCAATTTGCACTGCTGACAGTAATAACCAGCCAACGTTTAGTATTCACAAGATAATAGTCATAAACCACGGCTTACTGTGCTGTGTGCTTTCTGTAGAGTTAATAAATGATATAGAGGGCCACATTTAAATATTCAGTATCCCATTAATTTCTTCCAAACAGCAATCCAAAGAGAGAGAGGCTAGTGATATAACAGTGCATTAAGGGAAAACTTGCCCTAAATCAGTGCCAGTGCGCTTCTGTGCAGAGCTTGTCCTGAAGCAGCATTATATGAAAGGCTTTAGGGAATTTTAATCCTTATTTTTGGTCTGTGCTTTTGCAAGGAGGGTCGAGGGAGCAGCTCCAGGCATGAGTTACACCAGCGGGTATAATTCAAAGCCTTTAAAATGCGTCTGGTTTTTACCCCGCTGTCCTACTACTTAATGGTAGCTCATTATAACTGCTGAGTAAAAGGGTGTGCTTCTAGCTTAGGTTAAAACAAACATTGTGTTTTAGCTTACTGGGGTTTTGGAATGTTTGAGTCAGTTTGCATTAGAAGAGGCAGCTGTAATTAGTTTGAAATATAGGTCTTTTTTTGTTGACCAGGTGTGGATTTGCTCAGTATTTGTGTGCTCCTGAGTGGGTTTGGGTTTGTTATTCCACTGGGTCATCGTGGTGGCTTTTTGTGGCATTTAATTCCACAAAGCTGCTGTGGTTTAGCTGGGGACAGTGCGTGACCTCGGTACATTTGGGATTCCTGTGCTGACACGCCATTGCGTCTGAAGTCTTTTGCTGTGTATTGAATTATACCTATATTTAATTGCATTACGTCTCCATATTCCTGTTTTTCATGTATTAGCATCCTCTGGAAGTACAGGCTGGATTATTTCTGTGGTCTAACGAGGTTATCTCACTTGGCAAGCTTATCTATCCTTTCTGATTAACTGCATTTGCAGGTTTCCCCTTGGCCCCTCCATAGATGGAGAAGAGGTGGAGAAAGGGAGTTGTGTGTTTGGAGTGACCCAAGGCCCCCAAACTACATGTGACTGCATCTTTAGTTTGCTAATTCGCTGTAAAAAGCTTTGGCACTTGAACAGCCCTTTCCTGGGGCTCGGCCAGGGCAAGGAGAAGCCCAAGCAGTGAATCCACATTCCTGGTGAAGGCCTGTAACTAGGGTGAGGGGCTCTCCTCCCTCCCCCAGGGAGGTGATTGATGAAGAGTAGGCCCGTCTTCCTCTTCCTTTCACTTTCTTTCTCTTTCTTTTTGAATCAAACACATTTCCCACATTCTTATTTTTGTTTACTTACCCGAGCTTGATTCGTGGCATCTATTTGGTTGTGAATACCCATGCTTGACAGGGAGCCTTTTCTTCCGAGGTACTTTTCTTTGGTGATTTAGTTCCCTTGAAAGGATTAGGCTTTCTTTGTGTAGCCTAAAATCAACACCGGCTTTTGGAAGCTTTGCTTGGGAAACCGTACACAAATAAGCTTTTTAGTTGATGGTAGATTATTCCTTTGCCCCTTATTTCCATCAAAATGGCGTCTGTCTTTTCTCCTCCTGAGTTTCCCCTTAAAGCCATATGCTAATTCCTGTTGGTAACATGAATGACAAGGGAAGAATCAATGCAAATCCAGGTGCGGCCAAACTAGGCTGACTGGTATTTTCTTTTTCTCCCCCCCCTTTTTTTCCACTGGGAGCAACAGACTGAGGGGAAAGAGGGCGGAAAAAAGCAAAGGGAGCAGTTTTGTTAAAGGGATTAGCATTCAAACTACTAAATATCGGGAAAAGAGCCTCAGAAAGGATCCGCTGTTTGGAGGTAATGTCAATAATTGCTTGCAGCTAGGTGCAGGGGCTCTCCAAGGTGGTTGGGAGGCTGTTGCCTTCCCTAAGCGTCTGCCCTGGGGATGGCTGATGACTGCCCAGGCGCTGTCAGTTTGATGTATTCCAAGTTCAAGTTCCCTCTCTGCAATTCAGTCTATTTGCTTCCAAGCCAGCTCTCCCCCCCCCCCCCGCCGTGTTGTCCGTGGTTGCTTTTGCCAAAAGCAATAAAAGTCGCTTGTAAGAAAGGTCAGATTTGCATTGGGTAAATCATGATGAGACCTTCAAAGCCTCCTGGCTGATGGGCCAGGCTGGGAGGGCTCGGCAGGCTGACAAGTGGACATACCTCCATGCCCACAGCCGCTCCTCTCCAGTGTCCTGCAGATCCCCACTGGATGCCTCGCACATCCTTTTCTCCTTGCAGCTTCTGTTTTTCAGTGTTACTGATAGCTGAGGCAGCAGAAATTACAGCAGTGTTTACCAAGCAGGTAGAAATCCTCAAGCATTTTAGGTCTTGCATATGTATTTTTGTCCCCTTTTCTGTCATTTAGTTGTAGACTTCAAGGCTGGAGATGAGAGCAAGCTCAGGCTGTGGTCAGTCAGTGTGGATGTGTGATGTTGAACAGTGCTTTCCTCAGAAACACTAACAATTAAAGTATCTAAAGCCAAGTGAAATCCCTCCCAGACCTCCCCTGAAGAGGTGGTAAAACCCCTTGACAAGTGTCTCAGCTTCCATTTAGGAGTTAGCTGGCCTTGGAGCTGAATGAGAAGATGCCTCCCTAAATGTAGAAGGGTCCTCTGAGTTCTGGGGGCTGTACGTGGATGCTGGGGCCTCTCAGTGCTGGGTTATGTGCCATAGCCGAGCAGTGCTGTGCTGGAGAGGGATGTAGGGTTCCTTATCAGCTCTGTGCTGCCACCATTCCCAGAGGTCCCCAGCCTTCTGCCATGTCTGCAGGAGGGCTGGGAACTTGGGAGGGATGTGGTTGGCCCCAGGGCAGGAATTACTGTAGCTGCTGCTGAAATAAGTTGTCCCTGGTCGCGAATCAGGTCCCTGTGATCCATCACTTGGGCAGGAACGCTTCACCTTGTGACGCTTAGAATTATCTAGGGAGATGATTCCCATGGAAATCCAGGTGGCTGCGCTAGGAGGTAATCACCCAGGGGTCTGAGCCCTTATTAATGCTTGAGAAAGGGGCTGTTAAGCATCTGAATAAATGAGATGGATACGGGATGGAGGAGGAGCGCATCACCCGCCTGCAGCTCCTAGGCTGTCCCCTCCCTACCTGCACGCTGACCCTTCCAGTTTGGGAGTGCTGCTTACAGTCTTTATGTCTTTGAACAAGCGTAACCTTTTCTGAGAACATCAACCTCAGCACCATTAATCCTGGCTAAAACACAGGTTTTGTTCAGGAATTTTTGTAGCACTACTTCAGCATAATGAAATTCCATTATCTCTTAATAATTTAAATAGACACATCTGAAGCTGTAGAGCAGGCAGCTCCTACTATTACTATGTATTTCATTTATGCTAACTCCCTCCCACGTAGCCTTGGAAAGCAGCTTTTCCTGGAGGGAGAAATGAGTCCCAAAGTGATGAAGTTTTCATTTGTGCTGTATACTGAAGTTTGCCTTTGATCAGAAACACAATTGGGCTGTTACAGCTTTTTACATTCAAATTGTTTACAGGATGTTCATGTAAACTTGATGAATCCTTCTGCTTCCTGGCACCACCAGCTGTCAGGGAAATATTTATACTCTCAGCTGGAGGTAGATCAAGGCGTCTGGGTTACGAGTCTTCACTGGTGGCTGAAATACCAGTCAGATCAAGCCCTGGCTTTTTAGATGGTTCTACAGCAATATCCTTCCCTACAAAAACAGTCGCATTGTTGTTTCTTGTCTGTCTGTGGTGAATCATTTCTTGAGGATCCTCCACAACATCTGTTTCTGTAAACAAGTAGGGAGCTAAACTTGGCAAGTATTTCTCTGCTGATCCCTTAGCAGTGGAGAAGTGCTCTCGCTCTCCCTAAGTAAACCATCCCCACAGCATCTCACGTTGAGTGTAAGTGGATTCACCACTACATAGATAGCATGTGTGCAGTATTAACATGTTCAGTATACTAAAGAGCTGGCTGCTGCTGTCTCCCTCCTCTCCAGGTGTCTGTAGGGATCCATATAACATCCTCACTCCCTTGGTTCCTAGTGTTGCTCTTGAATTTTTGGGGTGCTGCTGTCTCCAGGGGTTGGCCCTCCATGCACTGGAGGGCTGTGTGGTTGGACTGGAGGCACTCCATGTTGTTCCTCTACAGTGAAAAGCTTCTTACTAGCTTGCTGTTAGGGCTGCCGTTGTCAGCCAGCAAACCTCAGGACTGGGACTACTCCATCACACGAGCAGTGCTGCAGATTTCTGTCTTTGTGGTTGTTACAATGGCTCAGCCCTCCTGAGGTGACACCCAGACGATGGTGTCTCCTTGCCTTTCCAGTGGAGACTTCCCTGGTGGCTTTGGATCACTTGGTTTGCCTGTGTTTTCTGGGTTTCAAATGGCTTTTCAATATTTTCCATGTGAAAGTTCAGTGTCTCATTAGTGAGGGACCTGGCACTGCACAAAGCCTCTGGTTTTGAGGACCCCAGGTTTCTTGTGCCTGTGAGTTAAATTAGAAGAACTGGTGCATTGCTTCACTCTGACTTCCAAGTCAGGCAGACAAATTGATGTATGTCTCGAGATGGTTCTTTGTTCTGGTACACAAAAGAGCAAGGCAGTTATTTCTGTGCCATGAAGGCTTTCTGTGAGCAAGGAATTTGTTCTATAGCATCCTCATAAAGCCTGTGCCTCTTAAGCACATACCACTCCTCTCTATCCGTACGCTTTCTGCGCCCCCTCCTTCTTTACGTGCTGATGCTTTTTGGCTGAACATGGCAGTCGGGCAGGGTTGCGGTGCTGGGAGGTATCATAGCTGTTCCACAGATACCGGAAAAGGTCAGTGGATAATGTGATGTACTTTGTGTTCCCAGAGGGACAGGTGAGAGTCAAAGGTAGCCTCTTCCAAAATCTTTCAGATGCTGAAATCCTCAAACTTACCAACAGGAATCTCCCAAACAGGGTAATTTTGAAGCTGGTAATTCAAAACAAACCCATAAACCATCAGCATGGTACAAGTGTCTGCAGGCACTGGCTTTTCCTGACCAAAGTAGTGGCAGAAGAGAGTTGAAAGTGTTGTTCTGCCCATTTACACTGGTATCGAGTACCCTTTGGGGTCGGTTGGTGAATGTATTCATTTGAGGTTGTTTGGAGTAGTTTGCCTATGGTCTCAGTGAGCAAAATGGCAATATTTGCTAACGCATAATGGTATCTGTTCTGGAGAGAGCATTTGTTCTGTAGGTTAACCTGTATTTGGTTTTTCTCAAAAAAGCCTTACCAGCATTGGGCTGTAAAATAACAACTTGTGCTAATCGCTTCAAAATAAGGTGGAAAAATTCTTGGGATAGAAGTGTTTTGATGTCAAAGATCCTGACTTGACCAACCTGCAGTTGGTGGTGTCCAAGCTGGAGTGTGGCATGAGGTTTTGTACATGGAGCATCCTGCAGGCCTCCCGTATCTGGCCTGCGGCTTGTCTCTCCCTTGTAATAAAATGCTGTTTTCTCTGAAAATGTATGTTTATTTAAGTAGGTCTCTTTTTGCTTCACAATCTGGATTCCATTCAGTCAGTTACCACTCCAATTAACTAACAATTATTTAACATTAACAGTAATTACAGACGCCAGTTAAGCGCCTACAGATGTCAACTGTTAGCTTTGTACCTAATCACTCAATGAAATGGAGAAAGTTCAACAAACATCAATTAGCCAAGCAATTAGGATGAGGTAGGAAAGAGCATGTTATCGTGTGTGAGCTGATTCAATTTATTTTATTTTGTCAGTAAAACACACACACGCAGACAAGCAGCAATAAGTTGCTGAGATTAGATAAAGCTGTATTGTTTTGCTGTTTATACGAGGGTTTTCCCCTCCTCTTCCTTCCCCTACATAACTCAAATGCGCTTTGCCAGGCGTTTGTTATCTTATCAAATACATTTCAGTTCAGTTGGGAAAGCACGGCAATGTCATTTTCAGCACAGAGGTGAAGACTGTTCACATCACGTTCACAGCAGCAGGCGTGAGCTTCCTCCCAGCACAACTGGCACCTTAGCAAAGCTACTCCTGTGAGTAGGTTTAACCCATGCGTAGATTTAACCAAGGGCCAGGTAAATACCAATGCGCTTACACAGTGGATACATGGTTTTAGACATCACCAAACAACGTGAATTGGTTCCTCCATCTGCTTTATCCATGGATTTAATTTCGACAGTGGGTTGACTTGGGCTCCACACCACCTTGCTGAGGTTGTAAGAGGACAAAAGGGCTTCCTCAGAGGCTGCGTTGGCACAGCCTGAGCTGTCCCAGCTCAAGGGTGGGAACAGCCTGTGTGGGATGTTCCCATTCCATGATGCTGTCTGAAGGGTACCATGTATTGGCAGCCATCATGGGGAGTAACTGTGCCTCCAGCAGCACCGTGTAGCTATGTATTGTGTGATTGTGTGGCTTAAATAAAACCCCAAAAGAGTAGGAATGGGCCATAAAGTAACTTTGCTTTTGGAAGGAACACCTTGCTTTCTAGCCACCATCCGAGGTGTGTTGCAGGCCTCTTTTAAGATCTTTTGAAGGCACTAGACCCTGTGCGCAGGGTGTCCGGGCTTCCCAAGTAGCCAGCAGTGCCATAACCCACCCGTTCACCTCCATAGTCACTTCTCCTGTAGAATCTGATGACTTCTCATTTGGCACAACCTAGCACCTCTTGCTCAGGCTGGATTGCATCCTGTTAATTATCTTGGATCTTACAGTCTGGACACTCTGCATGTCTGTAGGAGTTTCACAGGGTCATCTCTATGAATTGTGGAGGGTTTTTTTCTTCCTTTTTGTAAAGCCTTTATAGCTGCTTAAAAACCAGAGCAAAGAGGCTTTTTTCTTCCAGTTCTCAACTGCCCCCCAAACAAGAATTCCTGCCTTTTGCCTTCATCACCACGCTGACATACTTTAAATGTTTCTCCACATAAAATGGTCCCACAAAGTAAGATTATTTTATCATGCCGTCTGCCCACAAGACTCCATGGAGTTATTTGAATTAGTCATTGTTTTCCAAAGCAAAGGAGTAAGAGCAGAGAACCACAGGCAGAGCTCGCTGCTGCTTCCCAAAGTCTCAGCTGTTTTTTCTCCTCTGGAAAAAACACCGAGTCCGAACATGTGAATAAAGCCCTCAGTGTGCGACTGCAGTGAGATAATGTTTGTCTGAGTAGACAGAAGAACTGAAACAGAGCTTTGAAGTGAGAGCTACCACGTTGATTCTGGTGACAGAAAATCGTGGAATCATTATATGCCAGACTGGTTTGGGTTGGAATGGACCTTAAAGCTCATCCGGTTCCAACCTGGCCTTGAACACTGCCACGGATGGGGCAGCCACAGCTTCTCCGGGCACCCTGTGCCAGCGCCTCAGCACCCTCCCAGGGAAGAGCTTCTGCCTAAGAGCTCATCTCAGTCTCCCCTCTGTCAGGTTAAAGCCATTCCCCTTGGCCTGTCCCTGCAGATCCTTTCTTGACTTGAAGATACCTCAAACTGGTATCAAAGAACAGAAAAAGAGAGAGATATGTTAGTCTTCACTAGGGTTTCAGTTCCATAACTGCTTCATTGCTTGACTGACTTTAAACTCTTGTTAACACTGAGCATTTACTTAAGAGCTTTGCTGGATGAGGGCCACAGGAGTAAATCTTGGGACACCCTTGAGACTTCCAGCCACCTGGGCATCACTCGTATTTCCTTTTCTTTCTGTCCCTTGTGCATCTCTGTGACTGAGGGGAGCTGAGCCCCTTTTACCCATCCCTGTCCCCAGCAGGTCTTGCCCTCTAACCTTTGGCTGTATTCCATGAGCCAATGAATTCCTCACCAGAAATTCAAACACAGCAAGAAGGAGATGATTTTGCAGCCAAGTTACCCATCGGGTGCAGGGAAGGAGGCAGAGCACAGGCAAGGGCAGAGGGGCTGCCCCTCCACCAAGCCTTTGGATCAGCCTTCACCCTGCAGTCGGCGCTTTCCTGCTATCATTCAGTGCATGCGGTTACTCAGTGTAACATAAACTGATTTCCAGGCTAGATGTGGCCAGTCCTGGCTGTGTGGCTGCCAGGAGCATGCTGAGAAGTGCTTCAAGTAGCGAATGAGTGTGTGTCTGAACGGGGCGTCCACAGCATTCAGCTGGCTGTTTAAAAAGCCAGTGTAAATGTGTACTCAAAGATTGGCAATCACAAGGGCAGGTAAACTGATTTAAGTGCCTTTTAGGGCAATTAATGGCCTTGACTTAAATATGCTGGGAAAGAAAGTCAGGAGCTGGGGGTGGGTTTCCTTCTGTACTTATCCAGAAAACACTGTTCTAAAACCTTCTTGTTTGAGCTGCAGCCCTGTTCTCACAGGAGGATCTTCAAAGTGGGGCCTGGGAAGAATTTCCAAGTCCAAGAGCACAAGATTCAAACCCTGTCAGACTGCTGGAGCCTGTATTTACTGCAGCAGGATTTGCCCTGGCACTTGAGGCCCTGTCTTAAGGCTTACAACTTGCCATGATCTGCCCAAGGGCCGCCTGGCTTATTCCCATCGCCCATCTGCAGCCAGAGGAGCTCCACAAACCCTGTGTTAATACCTCGCTTATAGCTTATCTGAAAGTCACTGTCTTTGGAGCACAGGCCAAGGCTCCTTCTTCCTCAGCCCTTTCTGTGAATCTTATCCCTGGGTTTACACCGTGCTCTGTGGTTCCTTATGGGTTTTCCCAAAATGTAGGCTCGAGGCAAGGTGGATCTGGAGGACTTGGGCTGCCTGGGGCAGCACTCGGCAGCTGCAGTTTTGCTGCTGCCTGTGGTTTATGGGACAGTGAGGAGCGAGAAGAAGGATGAGCTGTAGCCCTATGGAGCTCCCACAGAATTTGGGTGTAATTTCCAAATATTTCAAGTTAGCACTTTTGAAAATTGGAGGCAAAGGAATTGGTGTAATAGAAACCAGCTGCTGCAGAGCTGTGTCCTAAGGAAAACACAGCTCCATGAAAATAGGTCTGCTGAGTAATAAAGCCACAAATAAATACTTAGTTCATTTACTGGGTTGTTAGTCCCATAAGCACTTAAACTTCATTTGTTAAAAGAAACAGCATTATACAAATCAAAAGCAGATGAGCAAAAGCTCCGGGTTTACTTTTGCTTGCTGGTTTTTATTGGTGGTTGGTTGAACAGTTGTAGTCCCTGCAGCTTTCAACAGGTGGGATTGGTGCCTGGGTACAACAGACCCTGCTGCAACAGCAGCGCTGTTTTGTTCTGTCCTGTGATAGTAATGGGGTTGTTGTTTTCTTTCCTTGGCACCTTTGGATAGAGCAAAAAGAGAGTTGTCATTTGGGGAATTGTTTTCCAAGGTGGTCCTTAGTTTTTTGAGGTGTGGGGATCAGTGAGACACTTCAAGCCTTGGTCTTACAGATGCTGAGTTTCTGACCCTTCTGACAGAGAACTGTGTAAATCTTTCTTCTTCCATCTGATTGCATCTAAGTGAGGCCCCTGTGCTGTTCTTCAGGTGCTCCTGACACTTGCTGAGATGCAAACAGGTCTTATTTAGTTGACTGGGAGAAATGGGGTGAACTCATGGGGTCTCATCTCTTCATGAAGACAGAGGAATGATGTTGGTCTTTGTTTTGGTCTTAGTTCATTGCCAGAAACTGAGCCTGGTGTTTCTGACTTCCAGTGAAGTGGATGCTGATTTGAAAGGGAGGATTGTTCTGTATGAATAAGCAGCCTTTGGTGCCCTTGGGATCTGGGAGTGAGTTACCATGTGGATGGAAAAAATGGAAGGCTGTCAGCATTCTGCGAAGAGCAGAGTGGAAGAATACAGGTTCTCTGAACACATCCATCTGGCAGGGAACAATAGGAGCAATCACGGAACACCATATATATCCTCTTTCACCACACCAAAAGAAGACCATGATTACATCAGACATGTTTAAAGCAGACCACTCTGAGCAGAGCTGTTTTGAAGGCTGGGGCTCTTGAGTAACCAGCTCATTCTAATCCAGTTCACATTTGAACAGTCCTGTCTGATTGCAGACGAGGTGAACAGCCGTTAGAGTACACAAGCAATTGCCTGTAAGCGGCTGGACCCATTAACTCCTGCTGGTCATGATGCTGTGTCTGCAGTGCTGCTTGTGGTGGTGCTGTCTATACATGAAAAGAGATGTCATAAGCCATCTGAGGCCAGACCCATTGTCATGGCCATCAATAGATAGGTTCCTGTTGACTCTGTTTAGTTCGGGCTTCAAGAGAATCATAATCTTTTGGTACAGAAGCTCATACTTGAGCATTTAGAAGGTTAAAACAAAGCCAAGTGGCTCTGTGGATTGCATTAGGAGACTCTTCATTTGTTTCTGTGTTGCAGAGGTCACTTTTCTTGTCTTACAGCTTTTCTCTGTGCTATGGTCTGATTTTCTTCCTAAAAATTGGCTGTTGTGCCTGCTCTTCTGTTTTCCCAGTCGTTTCTCTAGGTATGTTATGCCCAAATCAGGAACCTATGAATTTGCGCTTGGAGGGAGAAGAAACGAGAGCGTTCATCTGTGGAATGTGGTGGAGTTCCTAGTGCTTATCTTATAGAGAGTTTTTCTATACATGCATCTACATAAATACAGAAATAAGTATCTTCTTGCAGTGACCCCCTTTAAAAGATCATGGCCACATACTGGCATGTGGGATGTCATGTAAAGTTTGTGTAGATAAAACCCAATTTGAAGAGTCAGACGAGTCTGAGCCACTTCCCACAGCGTGTATAGCGAGGACCAGCACGATGATTTCTGAAGGCTGCTTCTGCAGAGCCCACTGCTGGGAGATGTTAAGCATATTTGTGGGATCATCGGGGAGAGTCCAGCTTACTGGAACACTCTTACACGGGCAGCAGGTGAAACGCTCCAAGCAGGAGAGAGAGCTTGTGGCCCTACCCTACCTCTCTTCAGGTCACTCCAGTCCCTTGGGCACCATAGGATCATAGAATAGTTGGGGTTGGAAAGGACCTTAAGATCATCCAGTTCCGATCCCCCTGCCATGGGCAGGGACATTTCACACTAAACCGTGTGAGCCTTCCTATTTTGCTGATGCCTCTCAATGAAGGTGTTCTCCCATTTGCTTCTCCATCTGCTATCCATATCTATGTGCTGACTTTTACTCTTAAATTATAGGTCTTCAGACCCCCTTTTGTCCTGTTTTCACAGCCACTCACACTTCACAAACCAGGCCCATGGCCAGGGCTTGTGGGAATTGCTGTAATACAATTAAATGTTGAGAATAATCATCTGGCAAGCTGTTACCCTTGTCTGGAAGGAGCTGGGTGATGTGTGCATGTGGGACAAGTCAGTGCATCTTCTGAATTAATAAATTAAGTTTGTTGGCGAGCCAGCCTGTAGTAAATTAACACCTTGCTTAAACAGTTAGCTGACAGCTTGAAGTGGGGGGGTGGCATTTTAATAGTTAAGCTGGTTTTCTCTGTCTTCACATGCCCTGCCCAGCATCTCGTCTTATTCAAATAACCTAATTGCTATCCAGCCTTTCAACAGCACATCATCTTAGCACCTTGCTGCCAAGACAGTTATTCACCTAAAGGCCTCATTATGTTTTGCCAGTATATCGAGGGCCAAAAATAACTTGACAATATCTGCTCGATACCCAGGTATCTAAATGACAAACAAATAATTGGGTGAAGCAAGCCCTGAGCACAGTGCAGCTGCCACCACTGTGTGCAGAGCCCTTAACGATAACAGCCGCCACTCTGCCTGGGTCGTGTCACAGCAAATCTTTAGGCAGGGGATAGTGCTGAGACGTGAGGGTGACAGCTTGGGAAATAG
This sequence comes from Psittacus erithacus, assembly GCA_009867235.2. Classification (NCBI taxonomy): domain Eukaryota; kingdom Metazoa; phylum Chordata; class Aves; order Psittaciformes; family Psittacidae; genus Psittacus; species Psittacus erithacus. The sequence goes on along the minus strand of WYDI02020116.1, from coordinate 26,269 downwards.
CTGTTAGTGCAGGCAGTAAGGAGGGTGTTGGTGGCAGTCTGTGACAAGTCACTGTCATTTTCCTGCAGGTAAATGGCTGACATCTTGCAACAAAGGCTTAACAATAGCATTCTCTGAAAAAGTTAAAAATAAATCACAGACATGCTCTCATCTGCGAGGGTTTATGGGTGGGCCAGGGAATGCTCCAGCTTCCCCTTTTAATCTGATAGTATAATTAATTTAAAGTTGATTGCCATGAGTAGCTGTGCATGCTTAAAAATTAGATTAGCCACTAACTTGTCTCTTAATGATGGTTTTTATTGCTCTGGTAGCTTACACAAAAGCAGTGAATGCACTTGTCTTTGGAGCGAGTTAACGCACCCTGAGAAGGCAGCTGTGGTCTGCATCAAGGGTGCCTAAAAGTAAGGTTTCCTGATAAGACAGGTCCCTCTGTTATGGTCATTGTCCTTCAGCCTGATGGATCTCTGATGGGTCAGCAGGGTGCTGGTATACCAGTTGCTCTGCCCATCATCTTGGCAAACCCCAGTGCTGGGGTCTTCAGAGGCTCCCACAGCCTTAGTGCTCCTGTGTCCAGAGGCCTTTAGTGCATTCCTGTGTGTTAGACCATATTAGTAATCCTCTCCAACCCAAACCATTCCATGGTTCTATGTGCCTCAGCGTATGTGATAAAATAGAGTGGATGCATGAAGGTGTGTGTGACAGACTCGAAATGTCTTGGAATAGCTCCTTTCCTTACCACTAAAGTGACCTTTTCTGTGCATGCAAGTAGCAAATGGGGATTTTCAGCCTCACAGAATCAACCAGGCTGGAAAAGGCCTTTAAGATCATCAAGTCCAGCCATTCCCCAGCACTGCCAAGGCCACCACTAACCCATATCACTGAGGACCTTGTCTACATGGTTAGTGAACACTTCTAGGGACAGTGACTCCACCACTGCCCTGGTCAGCCTGTTCCAGTGCCTGACCAACCTCTAGGTGAAGAAATTGTTCCTAATATCCAGCCTAAACCTCCCTTGGTGCAGGTTGCACTAACAGTTGAGAAAGGGAATTGGGGTTTTCATATGAAAGTGCTTGTGCTTGCTTCTAATGCCACAGTCAATGTTGGTCATAGGTAGTGGGGCAGCGGAAGAAGCAGCATTGCTATGTTACTGGAGGTGGTTCAAAAAGATGCTAAGGGGAGAATGTTACATGTTTTGGCAAGGAACCCATGGCATTTTTCTGCAGCATTTTGGGATTCTGCTGCTGCAAGCAGTTAGACTGGGAGAGGCCAGAACGTTTCAGGCAGTGAAGGAAACTTCAAAGCTTAAAAAAGATCAGCCTAATTTGTAGGTAAAAGTCTGCTTTCATAATTAGCATGTCTGTGCTCTTCATTCTAGTAAACATGTATGGAGAAAGTAATTTGCAAATGCAAACAAATCCAGGAGGCAACAGGAATATGAGTCCATCTTTGAGCTGATTCTTCAGGAAATGATAAATAGACTTTAGCATTTTTCAGCTGAATATCAAGTTTCTCTTTGCTTTCCTTTGGCTCACTGTAAAGCATGAGCATAAAACCCGTAGCATATCGCTGTGCATTTTCTCTGCAACTTCAACTTTGTCCTTTGTAGATAGAATGAATGTGTTCTGTTAGGCTATGCTTTTCATATATAGAAAGCATGCAGATAACTTGCTGTGACAGGCAGAAGGTGAATGATTTCCCTGCATCTCAGGCAGTTGTTTGGGGTTTTTTAAAGACAGAAATTGCTTATACTCTATTTACCTTTTCCCCTGAGGAGTAAAAGTGAGGTGTGGGCATCACATACTTCTTGACATGGTGTATTCCAGTTTGCTTTTCATTGCAGCAACCCATAGCCCAGCAGTGAATTTCCTGAAGGCGATTGGGTGGTGCGACATGCCGAACCTTGCCTTGTCAACAGCAGCACTCCTGGGATTTTAATCAGTGCCAAGCAAAATGGGGGCTACATGGAGTCATAATTCATGTTGTATTGTGAAGACTAAGAACAAACAGTAGCAGGATGTAATATATTTAAGCAGGATCTGCTTACATTTAAGTATAAAACAAAGTTAGAGGGAACATAAGAGAATAGCTGGGAAAATGCAGTATATTGTATGTAGGACCTGGAGCAGATGAGATCTGAGACAAAGTCCACAGACGTGGATTTATTTGAGACATCCCACAGCCTTTTGATGTAAAAGGTGGTGGTGATTGAAACTGAGTAATGGCCAAGGTACTCAGAAGTACTCAAAGAGCAATGGAGATAAAAAATCACTGTCAAATTACAGGGAAAATTCTTCAATCATTGACCAAATATTCCTTGAATTATTGGGTTTGGGACAGATACGTATACTTTCAGCTTCACTCGTGTAGTTTCGAGTAACATGATTGAAATGAGCTTACGTGGCTTGGTGGAGGTGTGCTCGAAGTTAAGCATTATGGTAAAATCTCAGCTCCCGTTCCCGCACGTACAGAAAGAGTCATGGATTCAGGCATGCCTTGGACAGCGGCGGCTGGTTTGCAGGACAAAAGGTTTTACAGTTGCACGCCATTAAAATCACCTTACTTAAAAAGTAAACCAAAATTACACAGCCTTCCTTTTTTTCCCCCTAAGCATTTGCAGGAATGCAGCTTCAAGTACATGGATCTGTGTATGCTTTTAATAATACTCTGTCATTTGCCATGGTGTCGTGCCAAAAATGAACTCATTAATGAACTCCACGGGGTATTTATGCAGTTCCAAAGCTGCTCATTACGTCTATTTTTAAGTCCATTGCAGTGCTGATGGCGGGGGGAATTTGTTGAAACCTGTAGCATAAAACTTGTAATTTTGTTTGCTAACACTTGCAGAAGATTACAGATGTGATCCGAGGCCCTTTGAAGTCAAGGGGAGTAATGGGATCATTAGCGTAGGAATTAGTACGTGTTCTTCTAATATAATAATCTTACATGATGCTTTGGGGAAGCTCCCCCTCCTTTGATCCCTCCCTTGCCATCTCCTGCATGGGGAACGTGCATGGCAGTGTTGGTACATGGAGTATGTGGCTTTCCTGAGACTGAAAACTTGGCCTCTTGAGTATCCATGGAGTCTGAATGCCCCTGAAGTGTGTCACTGTGGAGTTGTAATTAGTCCAAAATCTTCTTATTCTTAGAGCCAGTTCCCCAAGATGATGTTTTTTCGAAGCCTCGGGTGTCAGTAGTGTTGCCTCTTTGCTCCCAGATAAGGTGCACAGTGCTCTTATGGATTTACCTTCTTAAAGCACTTGAAAGAAAGGGGCGTCGGTGCCAAACGCAAGGGCAGTTTTTCATACAGCAAGGTGGAAAGAGCCTCTTGTTGCAGTGGGATACAGACATGCCAAAGTAACTTTATATGTGTCTGCAGAATTTAGAGTTTCAGTTTGCTGCTGGTGTTGGGTTCTCTACAAGTATTTAATGGGTTTTGCTGAGACATGCTCCTGATTGTAAAGTGGTTCTGGAGCTGACAGACTTTGCTCAAGGCAAGTTCTTTTCATTAATAAAGGATTTAACTAATTGGACCTGACTGTCGACTGACAGGTTAATTGATAAGGGAAGTGGGCTCAGTAACCTGGAGGTGAGATTATACTGTGACTTTAAATCTTTATGGTCCCTGATAAAAGTTAGTCTTCCACTGGAATGCTGGGAAAATCGCGCTGGTTTCTTTACAAGGAATCGTGCCTGAAAAGAGCTGCAGAAAGAGATATGGTTTCCTGAAATTCATTTCTCAAAGCAAAGGTCTGATCCAGCAAATTTAGTCTTAGATAGGGCTCGCTGAAGCCTTTCAGTGGGAGCTTTGCACATTCGTAGCTCGGGCTCACATATAGTTTGGTTGGGGATGACAGGTTGTTTACATGTAACCTCTTTATCTCTTTAGCTAGCTACGGTAAAACTTCCTGCATCTTTTTTTTAGCTGTTTAAATAAGCAATCACTTGGTCCAATAAATATTAGTTCTGGAGCTGTTATTTTTCAGTAACTTGCTTCTTAACAGGGAAAGGAGCTTGGGAGTGTGTTTTGTGGTTGATAGGAAGGAGATGGCGATACAGGGAGCCTGGCTGAGTCTGGGTGGTGCCTGTACCTCTGAGCTCCGGTGAAATGCCTTTTCCAGATACATGTGGTGATCATGAGTGACAAAGAGGCAGAGTTCTGGTTATTCTTTCACCCATGTGGAAACCATATCTTACAGGGTAGAAAGATAATAATGAGAAGACAAGTAATTATGACAGGGTATGGAAAAATCAAATAGGAAAACTATCTTGACCTTCACCCAGGTCCACTGAAGCTGTAGGAAGAGCCTGTGGTGGGTGAGAGCCACTTCTTCATGCTTAACGCTTTCTGGTTTGTCCAGGTAATTCCTTAGATCTTGACATTAACTTCCTTTATCTTAATGTGTCCAGATAACATTTAGGCACAGAAGAGGCTGTCTGGCAGGAGGAACAGTGGGTTTTGTGTTAGGCAGGAGGGGTTGGCTCAGTGTCAGATCATGTGAAGGAATCAAGAGAAGGTGCTGGGCAGAGAAAGCTCAGTCGTTGCTGCTGTGAAAATCTGAGTGTATTTTAAATCCTAGTTTTGGCAGTCTGTCCAAGGAAAATCACTAGGATAAAGGAACCTGTTTGCGGGTAAGCTGAGAGCAGCGTATCACTCATCAGATTCAAGGGAAGAAATTTCAACTGTTATGAATGAGGTGATTTACATTTGCTATTAATAACCGTGACTGTAAGTTGGGGGGGTGAGTCCTAAGGATTTTTAAGGGCTGTTTTCATTGGCATACTAACACCTGACTGTAAGATCAGAGATGTTTCTGTTGCCCTCCTTTCCTCTCGGATAGAATTAGATGCATGGATTGCGTGTATCAGTCTAATAACCCTGTTAAGAGGTCAAAACACAGAAAGTCAATTCGATCATAGAGTCTAAACCCATCTTGGTTTTCTTTTCCTTCCCCTCCCCTCCTTGTGCTCCATTTAAAATAAATAACTGGACATAACTGAATGAATACAATCCATTTCTCCAAAGGAAGAAAAATAATTGCCTCCAGACTTCTAACTTACCTGCCAAATTGCATCCTGATGTGAATTGCAATGGACAAATTGTAATCTGTTGAGACAAGGGCGGCAACGATGGAGTCTGTAAGTGACCCTTTCCTGGTAGGCACAGTCACAATGAAACTAAACTTGGCAAGTGATTTGCACTCACATCAGGGAAGAGATGGTCCCCAGGTCATCCTTGAGAGGCATTAACTTAGGAGTGAGAGGAAAATAGCTTGCAATGCAGGCTGATGGCCTGGGGTTGGACAGAAGGCAGTCTCAAGTGAGATCAGCATTATGCAGACCACAAGCTCTGTATTCCACCACTTCAGGAAAAAACCAAACCAAACCACCAGAACAAAAATATGACAACAAAAAGCACAGAGAAGCAGGAAGATCTAACCAGGGAGTCTCAAATTTGCAGGGTTGGCCTTCCAAAGGCTTTTACACAATGGAGCTGGTAGGAATGGCCACAGCAGCAAGATTTAAGCATCCGTTTACAAGAAGTCCAGTATTTCCAGCAGTCCCCCAGCCCAGGGATGCTCCTTTGTTCAGCCCTGCTACGGCTGCAGTTTCTGTAAGCTGGTTCAGACTGCTCATGATGCTGTTAGGTGCCAACAGCCGGTCTGTGGACTGTGTCTTGGTTTACTTTGCGATTCAGTACTTTGTATAAATGTAAGGCAATTTCAAGACATGCTTTCGTCACATTATGTGGGTATCAGATAGCTGCATGTGTCCTGAAATTGCAGTGAGTATGCAGATGGTCACTTTGGCAAAGATGGAGAGATTTCCATCATCTGCTTCAGACTTGGTTGTGGTTTTTATCCTGGTTTTGGTATTGGAGTGACTTCTCTGGGACTGAAGGCTGTGGTGCACAATGGACAAGGGGCGTTTGGAGGTGCTTGCTTGCAGGGAGTCCTTTAAGGCGGTGAGAACAGTAATACTGCATGATACTGAGAGGTGTAAGGTTTATTTTGAACTCCAGAAAATACCAGTGAAGAAACAAAACTTCCTTTTCAGATGGGAGTGAGTTTTGTGACAGTTGATTCCACTGACCCTGCTCAAAGCTCTTCTTTGTCTGCATCCAAATAACCTGAACCATTGTCTAAAAAGCCTTGCACTGTAAAATCTAGGAATAGAGACAAAGTCCATAAGAAACTGCAGTGCACACTGTAGCATCAGCTGTGTGAAAAGAAAAAAGGCACAATATTGTTATTCTTCTGTAGAAGGGATCCTGATGTGAAGCCAAAATGTCTCAATGCACACAGTAACTTCTCCAACACCCACAGTGCATGGTGAGGTTCATTCCTTAAAGACACATGTAAAAATTAAAATGAAGTATTATCTTTCTTGTTTTAAACCATATATGTTTTCAGATGTATGTGGATATGCACATTTTATGCATGTTATGGTTTTCTGGCACTTTCAGTGTTATGGTTAAGTCTGATCTTTTGTGAAATGTCCAAAGTCATTTCCTCACCTCTTGCAGAGAAGTCAAACAACTCAAAATCTCTGGTTATTTACCAGGTTACTTAATACAGTTGTTACTTTTGCACATTGAGGTCCATTTAGATGCATCCTCAAACTCTACTTTTTGATATACTTGCTATCAGAAGGCTCTAACTCCAGCTCATTTTGGATGGTGTAGGTGGGTTGACAACATCTCCCACTAGCTGAAGCTGAAAGTCTGAAGCCAAGTTACCTAAAACCAGATCTTGATGTTTGTAGAGGAATTGGTAGGGGAATTAAGACTGCAAAAATAAAGAAGATAGGGAATCCTTCCAGCCTCGCTTATGAGTAGCAGGAGAATGTAGTAAAAGGAGATGTAAGGTTGTGTCCCACTACAAAAGGAGATGTAAGGATGTGCTGATCTGGTGCACACAACACTGTGGCAGATCCTAGAATAGTTTGTGGCCATTTTTGTAAGCCCAGGATATGAAATGTCCTTTGGTAAACCTGCTGTAGAAGACGATAGCAGAACTGTAAGCATTTTCTGAGGGAAATGTGAGCTGTAGAGATTTATTAATAGGATGTCAAACAATTATTTGTTTGTGTGCCTTTCCCCCTCAGGAATCTTTTCCTTTCTGTTCTCTAAATAATACAAGGCATCCTTGGCAGCAGAATCCCCGCAGTTGTTAATGTCAGATTGTTATCAGATTTGGCAGTGATTGTTTTCTAATAATATGTATGTTTTTCCCTTGCTGCTCATGTAAGAGTGACAGTTTGCTGAAACTTAATGCAAGATATAAAAAAAAGGTCAGCACTAGCCATTTACATCCCTGAAAACAAATGATCTAGTGAGCACAGATTCTTTTTTTATATCCTTTATCTGCCTTTTAGTTATCTGAGAGAAGGATTTCCATGAAGCAGATGAGAGGTGGAATTCCTCCCGCTTTTTAGCTCCTGCTTAGATCCTACTCATGTTTGGGCTTGAATAACAACTTCCCTACACTCCCAGCAGAAGAACTGATGGAATTCATTTCAGTTTTGGTCTTGTCTGTAAAGGTTTGTGGAGATGTTTTAATTGAATAAGCTTCACAACAGCCTAGTTAAGTGATGAGTATCTTCTCTGAGGTAGGAGTGGGAAGCAGAGCCCCTCAAATGGAAAATGCCTCGTGCGAGATCTCAGAAGCCTGTGTGTGCCAGACGTCGTTCCTAGGGCTGCGCGCTGCTTGCCCATAGCCTCATACAGAGGCTGCAGACAGAGACCAAATCCTCCTCCTCCAGGTGGACTTCAGCATGGCTCAGAGCAGCTCCATTGTTCTGATTTTCTTCATTTCCCACCATACGGTGTTTGTGTGTCCACTGCTCTGACCTCAGCCAGCGCAGTTGTGGCCGGCAGCTCCAGTGGGTCAGACACCGAGCTGCCCCTGGAGCTGGGGAGAAATGATTCTCTCTTGTATCTTCAGCCGGGTGGCAGTGAAAAGGCACCAGCTGTCCAGATCCAAACCAAACCATCCCCTTTGCTCTGCACCAGGCTGCTTCCTGAACAAAGCTCTCTGATTACCGAATATTATCCATCTCCCCGAGGAGCCGCGGCTGCTCCCCCAGCTGCCGTCTTCCTCCTGAAGTGAACATGAAAGATAGACTGAGGCTGATCCCAGGGCAGGATTAACAACCTGGGATGTGTCACAGCAGAGAAGAAAGGGCAGCGTTTAAAGCTCCTCTCATCTGTTATGGCAACAAAACACAACAGAAGAAGTAGCTTAATACCAAACACAACGCAACCTCTTTCAGAAAGGGATTAAGTAGCTGAATGCACTTTTTTTGACTGAAAGTGATACGGTGTTAAATGTAACCCTTTTAGACTGTGTCTTCCTGGGGATTATTTTGGAAAAGCACCATGACCCTGGATCAGTGAGCATCTCTTGATGCTAAAAGTATTAACCAGGAACGAGAACATTAAGCAAGCACAAGCTACTGTGAGTTATTTTTTGCCTTACCCATCTTCATCTCAAGATTACTGGCAAGATCTTCTTGTCTGTGTATTGTTCTTAGCTGGAAGGTTAACTGCTGCTATATTTCTAGTGACTTTAGTCTTATTAATGAGAACGGTAGGAAGTGTGTATGTTGTTTTAACTTAGTTGAATACCTTGGAATTTAAGATCTAGAAGAAAGTCTGTGTATGTATATATTGTTTTTAAGATTTATTTAGTAAAAGTAATTTATGTTTGGGGAGAGCATGGGTTGTTTAGCAAAGAGGAGGCTCTACGTGATGCAGCCCAAACCCGACTTCCAGGCCCGATGATGTGTGAGTGCAGGCTGGTGTGGTACAGGGCTGCACCAGGTTACAGAAGAGCCCTTGAAGATTTAATTTCAAGGAAACAGCCCAGGTGGACAAAGTGTGTTTTTCTTTCTGTGCTTTTCCTTGCTCTGTTTTTGGGTCTCAATAATAACAAATGATTACACTTAGCTGGGTGAAATACTCCTCTCTAAATAGCTCTTACTTGAGCGAGCTGCTCTGTTGCTGTTCCTGATAACCAAACCTGGGGCTCTGGAGCAGATACCCAGGGTTATTCTGGGGTTAGGAATATTAAAATCTTTCCTCACACTTTCCCTCCAACTCTCTTCCTGTGTGAGCTGCTGAGATCTCACCCTTTTGTTGACACCACAAAGTTTCCACCACACTCGGGGAATACAGGAAGTCCTAGAAGGCACTATGAGCAAACCTGGAGCAGGATGTGGTGGGTTTAGTGGCCTTTTTTGTATGGGAGGAGAACTCTTCAAGGTTGCATGGGGTTGTTTACTGACAGCCTCAGTCCACAGCAACTTCTGTAGCCTGTTCGGTGTGAAAATTGAGATGGGGGAATAAGTGTTGGAAGAAATAACCTATTTCAAGCAATGTGTTCTAACTCAACTGCATTTGCTCTACTCAGATGAATTTACCAAGTGATGTAAAGTGAAGAAAAGAGCAGCTTCCTAGGGAAGCAGGAGATACTTCCTCTCTGCTGCGATACTTGACTCTGTGAGTGACCACTTAAACCTTCCAGGCAGCAGTGGAGAGCCCCTGAGGCTGCATGTCTTTCTGCCAGGGTGGAACACAAGTAGGCTTTCTGACATCCCTGAGGATTGTGATACACATTTGGAGTTGTCCTAAGCTGTGAACCAAGACCCATCATGCTGTGGGATGTACAAATACACCAGAGCAGATGTGTCCATCGCTGCCTTTGTGCAAAGGTTCTGTGGAGTAGACAAGGGTTAGAGGAACCACAAAAGATGTGTAGAGAGTAGAGATTTGAAGTAGAGACACATAGAGATTTTTCCAGTTGTAGAGTCTGATGGCAAAACACCCTCTTACATTAAACAGAAGAGCTCCAGTTACGAGGTTGTTGATCAGCCAAGATGTGATCACTCCATGGTATAAAGACATGTTGAAATGAAGGCATTATCTGGGATACTGATTTGTTACTGGTATTGAGGAACATACCATGGTTATTACTGGGGAGCGCTGGGCATTTTCACTGAAGTCTTAACTTGGTTCAAGCCCACTGTTACTGGTGCCATTAAGGCAAATCAATACTAATACTTCAGAGTGTTAGTTTCCCTTTTGAATCAGTATTTAATTCACACAGTTATGTTGGGGGATCCTTTGGATATGTACAACCCTTGTGTGGATAGTCTTAACATTTTACGCCGTGGAAGAGTGAGATGTGATGGGGACTCTGTTCCCACACTGTGGTGGATGTAAGTGGATGTTTCAAACATCACTTTTCAAAGGTGGCATGCCAGGAGCCTGGATAAGCAAGAAAGCTGAGCATTTGCTGTCTTTAAGTATTCACTGGCTTTGTCTAAAGGTGATGTCTGGTTCAGTATCAGGTGTGGATGTGGTGTCTGTCTCGCTTCCCCTGGTAGTTTCGAACAGGTGTACCTTGAATGCAAAAACTGCAGTGATTCACCCACAGAATGGGTTGCACTTAACCGATGTCTGAAGTACTTTGCAACATCTATTCACCAGAGCGTAGGTATGTTATTTTCTCTTTCGCGAGTTTATGGTTACTTAAACAGCTTAATGTTCATTCAAAATATTATTTCATGTGATTTTGAAAAGCAGCATTTTACTGCAAAACCCTGTAAAGATGCACAGGGTAACGTTACCAGCCGAGTGTGTAGCTCTGGAAGGAATCAGCATCGTGGCTTCTTTACTGTTGCGTCTTCTGCGTCATTAGCAAAGCTCAACAACAGGCTCTTGTCTGCTATTAGAGAGGCCCTTGCCACTACTAAGAAGAAACTGAATTACCATGGAGTGGTTAATAAAGGCGCAGCATTGCTGCCTTTCATGATTGTATCAGGAGTCTCATGATTATCTTTCTTCTTTTTTTTAATCTTAGATCCTGAAGGACTGTCATTATGTGCAAGGCACTCCCTTTCATGAGGCTAAAAATGAAATGCAAATAAAGAAAACCCTGAATATACATGCCACAGCTTTTAAAGCAGCTTCATGGGAGGGAGAGATTGAGTGATGGTTTTGTATACTTGAGATTGGAAATGCTACAAAGTTTTGTCAAGCTGGAAGAAGCAGTGAAGCATCTCACATAGGCACAGCTCTATACCTTCTGCATATTTGCCATTAATTGAGTCCCTGTGTCCTGGGTAACATCCTTCATGTCCCACATGGTTGAGACTGTGTGTGTTGCTGCTGTGGCCACAACTGGTTTGCAGAGGCTGTTCCTTCTCCCAGCGCTCGGTCAGATACTGGGCTGCCTCACCACTGTCACCCAGGTACTGTGTGGGAACAACAGTTGTACTTTGACCACGGCTGCTCCCTGGCAGCGTTTCCTGCCTTGGCCCAAACGCAGCCAGCTGTCAGAGTGAAGGTGCACTCGTGGCAATGTGTCTGTGGGTTCGCCAGCACTGCACCAGCTTCTGCCCGAGCCTCTGGCAGAGGCTGCTGTAGGGGTCATGGCTGTTCCCTGTCCCCTCTCACCCTTCTGCCAGTCTGAACCGAAGCAGCAGAGGCGCTGGTGTATGTCCCCTCTGCTGTCACCTTCTAACAGTAACTGTCAGAAGGGGATGGAGTATGTGGCTCTGGATAGTACCAAGGTAGCTGTCACACCTAGAAAATGCTCAAATCTCTGTCATTAAAATATTTCCAGGCGTCTTTGCATGCTGTAGGTATGCTGGCATGCATTAGTAGTGTTTTCTTGAGCTGTGTTTCAGCCAGGGAGAGGAAAGGAGGCAAATTTCCCTTAGTGTACCGGTGGGGAAGCAGGAGAGGAGCACATACTCTGTCCTTGGAGTGGGTCAGCAGCCATCCTTCACTGGCTCTTAGCCTAGAAAGAGAGACCCATACAGTAAAACAAGGGGATCAGAGTTTCTCCATTCTTTTTCTTTGTCCTCCATGGTTAAATATGGATTATCCATTACAGACAGCTGTTTGGGGAAGAAGGAACATTGAGATCAAGTAATCAAGTTCTGCCGGGGTTACTACATCCATTGAATATGCACAGTGAAAGATTTTGATGCTACTACTGTGCTTAAAACCCTGCATTTTCCCCTTTCAGACCAGTAGTAATACTGCCAGAAACAACTTCACTGCAGCTACCACCATTAATATCAAACCTGTGCAATGTATCTCCTGTTAAATCTGGAGTGCTGGGAGCAGAGTAACCACACAAATCATTCCCTTGAAGGTTTGGGTTTGCATTGGCAGCCCAGTTGCTGAGTGCTGAGATAAAAGCCCTGCCTGGAGCACCCCGTATTAACCAGCCATCCATGTGAAACGCATCCATTTATTTAAGTAAACCTTGCAGTTACTTGGCTTTGAACAAGAGCACTTTTTTTCCTTTGTGGTTTCTTTAGATAATCTCAAGCTCAAATGTAACTGCTCCTTTCCAATGTCTTCTGGACAGAGGTGGTTCTAACACTGTGATGGAAAACATGGGCTGGTAACTGTTGGAAAGACTTGTCTTTGCAGCGCTGTATGCATCAGACATGTGACAGCAGCAAAACGTATCCCAGAGAGTGCTGCAGTGTCTTCATTAGAAGCATGTTGAACAGTGAGATGGCAAACTGCGTTATGAATGCACAATTATTAGGGTTATTCAAGAGGAGAAACAGCAACACTGAGCACCAGGGTGAGATAGCAGAGGTGCTGAGTAGAGTGAGTGACAGCAGATGAGGTTATGCGTCAAACAGTTGCAAGATGAGGGCTACTGGAATGAAAGAATGAACTGTTCAGAAGCAGCTCTGGCCTCTAAATTAACCGAGATGATTCAGTGAAATGACCTGTGGGCAGCTCAATAGGTGTTTTTGTTCAGTGCACTGAAACAATTCAAAAAGATGTAAATAATTAAAGGCTGAATCAAATCTTGGAGTCTGAAATAGAAAACATTGCTTTTGTTCAAAGCATTCGCTCGAGGCAGCCTTTGAGGAGCATGTTGTTTTCATTGGGCTCTATCCCCAAAAGACAGAGCTGGAGTAAGGGCTTGTAGATGGCCAGTGGGGATGCTTACATGTGAGGAACGGCCACGGTATGAGGAAAGGCTGGAGGAACTGGAACTGGGTACAGAGGAGATGGTGAGAACATCAGAGTTACTGAGGTTAACGATAGAAGCAGTAGCTGCAGTGATACGTCTCCTTCCTACGTGTGTGCCCAGGGCACATGTGTGATCCATTTGGGCTGGTCGGGTTCTCACCAGACCATGGGGAGCCCACTGGTGTGAAATAGGTGGGGAAGTGTGGCTGTGGAGCCCAGGGCAGGTGGGGCTGGCTGGAGAAACATGGAGGAGGAGGGAGCTCGGTAGTTTAGTATCCATCTCTTTTGCACTGAGATGTATCCAGAGCCCAGGAGAGCATCACTGCTGCGCCAGCACTAGGGATGTCCAAGCACCTCCTCTGAGAAGAGGCTTGAGGCAGCGCTGGGCTTTGCTTTCCCTTCACCCACATGCTGTGGTTCAGACCCACATCATACTGTGCTCAGCCAGATCTGCGGTGCAGACACTGCTATAGGAACATGCGGAAGTAAAATTAGACCCTTGTGAACAGTTGATTTTTATCTTCCTCCCACCAGTGGCTCTGTGGCCCAGTCTTGCTTTTGCTGCGCTCTGTCTCTGTGGAACAACAAAACCACCCTCATTCCAAGTGCTTGCTTTTTTTCTCCATTTGTTTCTTTTTTGTGTAACAAAGACAGACTTTCACTCGGTATTTTGCAGAATCACTTAATGTTGTTTGGGTTTAATCTGTTGTGTGATTAAAATAGATTAATGTTGTAGTAACATAAAAACCCTCGGGGGGGGTTGTTCTCTGTGTAAATATTCTCTAGGATCTCTTCTGTCTTGTAAACTGTGTGTAGGGAGAGTATTTAATGGGACCTGGGGAGAAAAGAGCCAGGTTTTAAACTTAATGCAGGAATTTAATTTTTAATAGGTTTCATTTGGGGGTAGAGTATTCATATTGGAGTGGAAATTAAAGTGTCTAAATGCTTTGTGTGTGAGCTGGTGAAAAGTCTATAAAGCGATGTGTGGGTAAAAACCTGCCTTTCCTTCTTTAGCTGATCTTAAACCCATGAAATTACAGAAACTATTGATCGATGTAATTCGCTGATACTTGGCCTGGGTTTGCAAACTTGCCTTTGAGTTGTCTTCAGCTGATACAGAGAGGGTTTACACTGCAGAGAGCCAAGTGACCTTCCCTCCTCTAGCAGATCTCATTTGTCCCTACATGGATCTCTGGAGGGCTGTGCAGAGGATGGAAAGTTATTACGGGAATTAAGTCACTTCTAGTGTGTTGACAGCCATATGGGCAAGTGAGGAGTGCTGAGCCAAGCTGCCTGTGCTGCAGCGGGGTTTATTCATGTTGGAGTGGAATGGCTGTTATCACTTGAACTTTTTGGGTGAGAAGGGTGTAAAGAAGCATTAGTTGCTTCCTAAGTCCACTTACATGCTCTGGGCTTTCCCTGGGAGTAAAGGCTCTGCAGTTTTATTTCAAGGTTAGGGAAGATTTCCACTTAGTGTTACTGTGGAATGACTGGCTTTAATCCAGTCAGCCTGACGGGGAGGTGGGAAGCTCAGCTGTAGCCAGCTCTCCTTGAGTTTTGTGCGCTGCTAGTCCAGAGGCTCTTCTGTATCACACCTTGCAAAGGAGACTTTAGCTCTCAAAGCATCAAACTGGAGCTTGCCTGGGTATTTGATTGCCATTCCCATCCGTGGAAGAGCATCATGGTTTGAACTGCTCCATCCCTCCTCGTGCAACATCCCCACTGCAGAGCTGGCTCCTGATGGCCATGGGCCATGCTGGGCCAGCCACGCCAGCAGAGGATGCTTGACACAGCAAGTGTAGACAAGCTGGCTGAATTAGTGGTTAGGCTTCTGTGTCTAAATCACAAGTTTATTCCATTTCTTTGCAGCTGGTAATTTGCACAAGTTTATAACTAGTTGGTGCCTCAGTTTTATGTACGTAAAGCAGGGGATGCCGAGGCGCTTATGACAAGAACCCCCGACTTCAGCTAATGACCCCCTCTAGCAGCTGCAGCAAGACACAGCGGTAATCCCTGCTGCATATACATTCCCAGGTCTGTGAGATTAGTTTAATACCTCAGCTTTATCTTGGCATTGTGGACTGCTTTCTGTCTTCGTGTGGAGGCATCAGAATGTCCTCGGGCTCTTTTGTAAGATTAAGTGCTTCCCTTGGCATCCTGACAAGGAGGAAATTTAAGGAACAAGAGTATTTAACTTAAAGCTAATCTGGTCTTTGTGAAAGCAGGAGGATTAGACTATTAAGTTTTACATGCTGGCAGGTTTATGCCTCCGCTGGCCCTGATGAGCGAAGCACTGCGAAGAGGCGAGCTGGAGGTTGGTGGTGTATTGAAGCTGGAAGGAGGAAGGAGAGCATTCACAAAGCAGGGTCTGCAGGACTTTGACAGGCATAAGGGATTTAGAGTGCACACAGGAGCTGTGGTGTGGCTATAGATCAGTTCCACAGGACTGTGTGCTTCATTAAGGAGGAACAGTAATGTGTGGAAAAGGAGTGGGCAAGTCTCTACCCCTGCCTCACACCAGGCTCATGGAATGAGCATGTGAGTCCTGAGTAGTGCCATTGTATTCTTCCAGCATCTCCTTCTGTACATATTTCCTGGACCGCAGAGTTTTGTGTCTTCTAAAACCATCTGTGTATCTGTAAACTCGCTCTGTATCTAGAACTCAGTTCTAAGCCTTACTGGTAGAAGGGTAGTTTAGAGAAAATGCTTCATGCATTCATTGTGGCACCACCTTGTTCCTCCTGAGGATGAGTTTTTAAACATTCTCAACAGTTTCCAGTAAAACTGGTGGCTGTTGGTAAATGTTCAGCTGTCTTCTTCCTCTCCTAGTCAGAAACAAACAGTAAGCTTGAAGTGAGTGCTGGAGAGCTTCCAGCGCAAATGGCAGACTTCGCACCTCTTGGGAGCAGGAGGGGTTTGGATCCCTTCTGAAGGGGAGTGTGAGAAGCAAGTGTGGGGCCCTACCTGCAGCCAGAATGATTTGCATGTGCTGCTCTCCCTCCTTGCTTCTGAATACATTTGTCAGCCCTGCTTTGATAATAATCAAAGGAAATCCTCCTCTCTTGCACCAGAACAGGGCAAATTACTACATTTGTGTATGTATGTTCCTATGCAAAGGGATGCGCATCCACGCATACATGTATACACGATAAATATGTATCTTACAGTGGGTTGAGCTGTTCAGTGGAGCTCTTAATAGCTTATTTCTAAATGTTAATGGGCCCACTTGATTTTCTGTGTGTTTTCTGTGTTGCTCTGCAGATTATTATGGTTTCAGCCTTCTGCATATTATACAAGGGTTATATATGATTATAAATTAGTCGTCATCGTCAGGGCCTAATGGCAAACTAAACAAATGAGCTCAGGATGTGATTACAAAATGCTCATGTCTGTCAGCCTTGCTGAGAAGTGAACAAATCCAGGTAGGTGCTTTTCAAACATCCCAGTGCAGAACAAGGAGTAGTGCAAGGGAATAAATGGTTGTATCTTACATTTCCGTACTCTTTCATTCAAATGCATCTGTTGAACCACAGTGAAGAGCACTGGCATTCCACCAGGCTTCAGTTTGACCTTTTTTTAATCCTTAGCATTATTCTTATGGAATGAATACAAAGAGGCCTTAAGCAAGAGCTGATTCTTGTTTTACAGCAGCCCCTGCCCTGAAAAGAACAGGACAAGCAGTGACCTAACTGCATCCTGCAGGAGCCAGAGCAGAACTTTAATCTTCTAGTCCAGTGC
Source organism: Psittacus erithacus (assembly GCA_009867235.2). NCBI lineage: Eukaryota > Metazoa > Chordata > Aves > Psittaciformes > Psittacidae > Psittacus > Psittacus erithacus. The sequence continues at coordinate 9,522 of WYDI02020116.1, read as the reverse complement.
ACTATCCCTGAATTGTGATGATTTTCCATAGTTCACATCATTTTCTCTATATATTTGGAGGTGTTGCAAGATCAGTTTTGCCCATTACATCCTTAAGGGTTATTCCTAAAAGCTTCTCTTAGCCTTGTAAGAAATATGTGCTTTGGCATATCTATTATCTATTAAACCTGGCAAAATAAGAGTTTTCCTGTGTCATAACAAATCAAGCCTCGGCCAAAAGAGCTGCAAACATTCTGTAAGGCTTAATGAGCTCTTGCTGGTTTGCCATGGTCCAAACAACTCATTATTGTGACTGTTCCATAGGGCAGAATTACCTTATCAAAACTGCTCTTAAGAAGACAAGATCAGGTGTCAGGGAGACTGATCCTCCTCTGCAAGGAGCATGTGTGGCACAGAACTGTGCTTTATTTCCATGGTTATTCGGTTTATGGTGTATAATCTTTTGTAATTCTGATATGATTAAACAGAAGTAATAGCAGCAGGTGAGTTTGGTTATTCCTAAAGTCCCTTTAAACAGAAGCACAGGGAGAGAGGACAGAACAGAAACACACACTCCGTATTTCTTTTACCCTTTGCATAAAGCACCCGTGGATCCCAAAGTGAAGCAACACAGGGAATTTGGGGAGTTAAAGTCCTGCCTTCCAGAAGCGCTTCTCTCAAACAAGCTCACACACATCATCATAAAAAGTGTCAGTGTAAAATACCTGAACCGAAGCAAATTGAACCATTTGGTGCTTCTGATGCTTTCATCTGAAGCCTCATGCCTGCAAGGATGTGAAAAAGTCAATAGCATGAATTGGAAGCTATTGATTATTTCACTGGGCTACTGTTGAAGCATCATATGTGCTTGATTTGGTCTCCCAACACTCAGTAAACGTTTGGTTTTAGTTTCACCTCCCTTTGTGAGAAGAATTGGAAATACCATAAAACTGCAAGTGGGTTTGTGGGTTTGGCTTTTTTTCCCCCGATTTTAAAGTATTTTTCTTAAACAGAAATGTTATTTGTAAAAGGTTCCATTCACTCCAAGATGGATATTTCATGCCACAGATGGGCCTATTCTCAATTTCCTGTGTAAGGCACTGAACCTTCTGTTCGATACTGCCATCTGCAGCCCCATGGATTTTAAGACATTTGGATAAGGCCCATCCCCATCAGCCAGGTTGTGGGGCTGGGCCTCTGCTCCTTGGACACAAAATCAGTTATAGAAATGTCCTGTTTTCCTGCTGCCTCTCGGTCAGGGCCTATCTTGCCACCTTGCTAAATTATAGCAAGAGATCTAAATGAAGGCCTCAACTGGGAGGCAGCTTGGAGTCAAAGTCTGTGATGTGGAAGTTTTGAAGGCTGTAGTGCTGCGTGAAGGTCAGTTGTGTTAGCCCTTGAATCCAAAAGAGCACCGTGTTACCCACATCACAAGTGTGGAGCTGCCTTTGCTTTGTACTGCTGAGCACTTCATAGAATCCCAGACTGGCTGGGGTTGGAAAGGAGCCTTATAAAGCTCATCAAGTTCCAACCCCTTGCCGCAGGCAGGGGCACCTTCCGCTACACCAGGATGTTCTACCTGAGGCAGATAGCAAAAGAGAGGAAAAAAAAGAATAGGGATTATTGTGGGTATTTGCAAAACTGATTTGACTCTGAGATTGTTCCCAAGAAGAAAAATATTTACCTCCCAGTTGGTTAAAAATCTGTCCATGATGTCTATTTGTTTAGCGAGCAGTAATTACCCAACTCAGCTCCTTCTGGTAAAAGACTATTCAGTGTTTGGTTAATTTCCAAGATTCAAACATTTTGCTTTAAATTATTGGTATTGAGATGGAAACATCCTCAGGCTGGTTTGCTAATGCAGTATTATGAAAACACACATGCTGCAGAAGCTGGGGTTGGTGTGGTCCTGCCAGGTCATGGCCGTGCAAAGTGATGGGACCCAAAACACCGTTGTGAGTCAAGCTACCAGCAGGAAGAGGGAGAACAGAAACCAAACCCCTTCATCCACAACTCTTCAAACCCCTGAGCTCATCTTTCCAGTCTGACCCTGACATGGTTAAGTGAGCTTAAGTGCGTGCTGCAGGTTAAGCACATGCTGTTACACTGCCCTAGAAAGGATGTTGTCCCTCATCAAAGGTGTTTGAGAGGAGAAACAGAGCAGGAAAAATACAATAACTTGTGAGTTGTTCAGCTGTTGAGATCAAAATGAAAGTTGAGCAATAAAACCTTTCTTAGTGTCTCACCTATGCTAGGTGGAAGACGTTGAGATGCTGCATTCCAGGCTGGCTGTGCAGAGTGCCAAGCCAATGCAGGCTCCGTTGAAGGAAGCTTTTCTGCCTTGTTATCTCCAAGCCAGTTATTCCAATAATACGGAAATCCCTAGCTGCAGAGTTCAGGCTGTCTGAAGGCAAGTTGCTGGTTCTTGCTGGAAGGGTTTGGAGCACGGGCTGTTGCTGGAACTTTGCAGAGCTGTTGAAATGACGGCATGGTTGTAGAATCCCAGACTGGTGCCTGTTGTAGACAACACTGCAAGTGTAATATCTGCCTCTTGATATGCCAGGAGCTCTGGTGTGATGTTCTCTGTGCTTGTGTGATCTTGAGTTTGCTTTGTGGTGAGCAGCAGAGGTGGAAGGATGTTCATGGGAGCAAAGCAAAGTGTGGCCTCTGTTCCCTCAAGTGCCTCAAGCACTGCCCAGGGCTCCATCTGTCCAGCGTTCAAGTTTTGGTGTAAAAAAAAGTTAGATGAAGTTAGTTTTAAATGTTCTGGAGAATTTGTAATGTGGAATGGAAGATGGTTTCTCATTTCCCTGCCTAACACATTTAAATGTAACGAAAAGAAATGTTGAGTTGTAAAGCTCCCTGATGCGAGAGAATGTTAAGGTAAAGAGCTTCGGAGGGTTCAGGGGATTATTGGATGTTTATAGATATAATAAAGACATTCTCACAGTTCCGCCGGGGGGGATAACAGCTTGCTAAAGGGAGCAACTCTCGAGGTTCACTGTGTTAACCAGCCTCTCGCTGAGGGGGCTTGGAAGAGCTTTCCTCGGGTGCAGGTCATGGCAAGAGTGCTGTGTTCACATCATACCACTGCACCTGCAGTGGGGTGAGTCAGAAAGCAAATACCATATGGGATGGACCATCGATGTTACACGTCTCAGGTGAGCTCTGTGCCCACCTGGGATAGCTGTTGTCTGCTTTCTCATCTCCTGTGGGGTGTGTTCTGCTGACCTAACATTTGCACAGGTGGCTTCTGGAGACAGAAGTTAAATGTGGAACTGTGTTTATTTAGAGGAAACACTGGTGATTATGGCACAAACTGTTCACACATAGGAAGAGTCTTTGCTTTTAGTGCTGGGAAACCGGCTGCTGACACCATGGGGCTGTCCTGGGTTAGCCCTGTGATTCCTTCCCTCCACTGATGGTGCCACGAGGGGCTGGACCCCAGATGGGATGAGCTCGCTGTGCTGGCAGCCCGGCTCTTTGCCACACATCCTGTGTATCCCAAATGACAGCTGAGCAAACTGATGAAATCCCAATTGAGGATGATTATATTGGTTCTGAGGATTAGCACAGCAGGTAGCCGTTGGCACAGGGCAGGGTTTGGGCCGAAGGATAAGTACACATTCCTTTTATTATTGCAGCTAATGGGAATCTGCCAGACTTTGAAGCACAGAAAAGCCTCACTGGCCACCTGTGAGCTAATCACATAGATTTGCCTCATTCTGTATTTCAGCTCACTTGGAGCCTGTAATCTAATTTCCAAACAGAGATGAGAAGAGTGAACAATTCATTTTCTACTTTACATGGCTGTGCTGGTAAACTTTTAATCCCTTTAGAATTACAGTTCCTTGCAACATGGAGGTAACACCACAAAGTCTACGTGCAAGGCTTGAGTCTTTGAATGCAGAAGTTGCTGGATAATGATTGGCTTCAGCAAAGGCACAACCTGAACCAAAATGAAAGTTAGGAGTATGGGATGTTTTTCAGATGGTATTTTGAAGCACAGACAGGCTAAGGATTTCAGGTTGTGTTTTCGGCTGCACAAGTACCCTGCAGCAGTCAGGGTTGTCTTCAGCTTCAGATGTTGCACCCCGATGTTGGAGTCTTTTCTGCATGTAGGACACTGTTGTGTCACTCTTGCATCCTACCAGCTAATCACCCATTTCATAGTTACAGTGGAAGTGTGTAGACCTTCAAGGCCAGGCTAGATGTGGTTCTGAGCAGCTTGGTGTAATTGAAGATGTCCCTGCTCATTGCAGGGGATTGGACTAAGATGAGCTTTGAAGGTCCCTTCCAACCCAAACTATTCTATGATTCTATGTATGTGGCATATTTGGCTTTAATCTGGCCTTTGTTGCTCACCATTTATTTTGGGACCAAGGATATTTAGTTAGATTTTTACTCTGCATCTGAGCTAACATTAAGTTGAGGGTGCTCATGTCTGCTGAAAGACCTATGTTTGTTCATGGTGGTGTGTTTTAGGATGTGTTCATGTGGCTGCTTCTCAGCCAGATGCTCTATCATAAAGAACTCACCACCAGCATGCTGTTCTGCTGGTTTCATTAGGGACAGGTCAATCAGTGAGCATTTAGTGAAGGTGAGCACTGTACTTTTGGTGTATGAAGGACTTTTCACACCAATTGAGTGTCTTTTTAGTGATCTGTATGAACAGTGCAGAGATTATCCACATCTCTGGGGAGAAACATTTCAGTCAGACCTTTCTTGAAGACACGAGGTGCTTCAGTAGCAAACAAGTAGTTTACAAGTTGGCTTCATGCTGCAGTCAAACTGGGGCCCACGTAGTTCAGGTAACTGGGACAAAGTAGTCAGTGTTCAGTGGATGTGAAGAGCAGGCTGGGAGAGCCATGGTCAAGAAAAGGAGATGTCAAGGCAAACCATACCTTTGAGATTAATTCCATAGGGTCTCCAACTGAGGTAGAGAAGACATCAGGAGGTCTTTGGACATGAAAAGGCCTACATCACATTATGCAAGAGATGGTGATGCTCCTTTGTGAATGGCTGTAAGAAAAAGCAAGAGGCTTTTCAGTTTCTGAATTATCATATGGGCTTTAGTGGAATATCCCATTCCTGTTTATAAAATGCAATAGAATGATGTAAGAACAAAACTGATGCATGCTAAAGAGGCGTTATCGTGCCTTTTTCTCAAGTTCATGCTCTTTTCTATTTTTAATTTCTATAAAGTCTTTTAAGTCCTCTACCTCTGTCTCGCACAGGAGGATATGGTATGCAGAATCACGTTTTGCACGCAAAGAAAAGCTTCTAGTAACTGTGGTGTTGTCAAAGCAATCAAACACAAAACGGAGTGATAGATCTTCAGTTCTGGTACTGCTCTATATTTAAACATAGTCAATAATTCAGCCTTTCTCCCCTCTCCCCCTCCTTTTTAAAATAAAACAAATTCATGGGATATGTTTAAGACCAATACAGGGAATTCAGACAATTTAAAAAGAGATGGGCATTACTGGACATGTATAATTTAACTAATAGATTAAATAGAATAGACAGGTTCAATAAGACCCTTTGTTGACCAGAAACATTGAAATCTCGTTTCTGTATTTACGGATATGACCCAGACCAAAAGAATTCTTTTTAAGTGATGCTATGTTAGAGCAGACAGTTGGATAATGTCCATCTTTTTCTCTGCAGCGTTGCAAACACGAGCAAATAGTGCCAAGCATAAGAATACTGTGAAGCAACGCTGGTTGGTGGAGTTGTGATGTGTTTGCTCACAAAGTTTTCCTGGAGACACTAATGGCTTAAAATAGTTATAATTTAAAGTGGGTATTGTCATGGTCATGCTGCGCTTCATCTCAGTGTTAGCACAGAGGCAGTGGAGGTTTAAGCTCTCTGCTTATATTGACATCATGCCTTTAAAAACAGAAGAGGAAATTCTTGGCTCTAAAGAGCAAACTCACAATGGAAGCAGTGGTATGCGTCTGGTGAGTTATGGGTATGACACCTCTCGAGGGGAATAAATGTGTTACTTTGCTGTATAAACATATCACACAGATCTTTTTTGTCCTTCATGTATTAAACTGAGCTGTCAGGCTAAATTCGATTAGTGTTCATAGGGTGATACTTTTCAAGCTGCTTTTGAAAGCTGGTTTTGTTCAAGCTCATTCAGGTAATGCTGTCACATAAAGCAGGATGAGCAGATGCCGTGAGCATTTGAGGGCATATTGCAGCTCTGTGGCCAAGGCAAATCGAGAGCAGGAAGGGAGGGCGATGGATAAACCCAATACATTTTCCTTCCCTCACCCTGCGATGGAGTTAACCTCGTGCTAAGGTTATCCAGCTCCCACCCCACTTCTGCTCTGCCCACTGGGTAGGTAACAGGGTGTTTGGGTCACAACCAGAAGAGGAGAGGGGAAGATGCTTTTCTGAAGCCAAACCAAAGTGGTCTAGTGGAAGGTGTCCCTGCCCACAGCAGGGTATTGGAGCTGGATGAGCTTTAAGGTCCCTTCCAACCCAAACCAGGCTGAGATTCTATGATTCTTCTGTTACCAGCAAAATGTAGCTAAAGAAAGGAGAGCAAAGAGTTGTGTTACTTTTGTCATGATCTGTTTGCAGCATGGTGTTGGATTAAGAGGAGCTGAAGTCTTGAGTCCTCCGTCCTGAGTTGGGAGGGCAAAAAGCAGCAGTTACACATGATCTAAGGGTACCTGTTGTAGCCGGAGAGAACTGTTAGAAACCACAGAGAAACCTCACCAGGCCGAGAATAGGGATGGAGAGTCAGCTTAGGCAAACTCAGAGCAATGCACATTATACCAAAACATGCAGGTGCCTACGGAACTTGTGGGGCTCTGAATTAGCTGAGACAAGTCAAGGCAAGAAGCTGGGTGTTACTAGAGATGGTTTAACACAGAGCTTCACTCACAGCTGCAGGCTGGGCACAACTTGCCTGTCTTGTGGGTGAGAAATACTGTGGTGAGGATGAAATGCTTTGGTATTAATGGGGATTCAGCTTCTGAGGACTGGGCAGTATTATCAAGGCTTCTGAAAGTGTTGCAGAAGCCCAAGAGATGTGACAGGATAGCAGGAAAAATAACAAGTGATCAGGCATGTGGGAAAGGTCTTATGGGAAGAAAGAGTGGGAAGTCAGGAGCTGAAAACATTATGAAGGACGTAGAAGGGGAAGCAGTTTAATTTTCTAAAGGACTAGGTGATCCTGATGGTTTGTAGAGAAGTCATCTTCTCACAGACTTGCAAGAACCAAGTGCGGTTAAAAGATGAGAAATCAAAACCTTGTGGGAGGAATATTTTCCTATGACATGCTAAGAAATTTACTGCTATGGGCAAGAACTTGAGAATACTCAGAAGGGACCTGAGATTTATGTGCAGAACAAGCCCATGGTTGTTATCACAGTTCTAGAAAACCTTGGAAGAAAACCTCAGGCTTTTGGTATAAGCCAGCCGTTGAGATTGGCATCAGATCCTGTGGGTTGGACGGGCTGCTTTACATTTGCTGGCAAGGATTCTCCACCTGGTTTGGAGAACCTTTGTGCTTGTTGCAGTCAGTGGTGGGAAGCAGGGACCTCTAGCCTGGTTTAATAAGGCCTTGTCTATGTTTCTTTGACACTAGATGTGCTTTACAGATCTGGTGATTACAAGACCTGTATTTCTTGAATTAGAAATGAAGTTGAAGCAGGAGGCTAAAACTCTTTGTGCTCAAAACCTTTATTATTGAAGAATATTCCCCAATGACTTTGTCTCATTGCTTCCCACGTGGGAAGTTTTCCAGCCCGTTTGAGAAAAGTCCACTTGGATAAGCCCTCCACTGCTGGTAACTGGCTATTGAATAGCTAGTGGTATGGTTAAGGATGTAATTTATTGCATCCAAACTGGAAAGCTTAGGAAGCCAAGAGGTTTTCCCTACTGGAAATAAACTTTTGGCTGTGTATGTGTGTGCATTGAACAGGATGGAGATATCATGGTGTTGCTTTCTCCTAGGGTCTGTAAGGATGTTACAATTGCATGCATATCTTCTCTATTAAGTAAAATGCAATCATTTATAAAAGAAAGGCAGTTCTGGATGTTCTGTGCTTCACTTTCCTGTAGGAAGCTATACCCCATTCTTTTTTACTAACTGAAGAGGTGCTTCATTATAAAACTCAAACATAAAGTGCTTTTAGTGTTATACTCACAGTGTACAGGATACAGGAGTCACATTTATGGCATATGTTCTGTTTAACAGCTGGATGAAATGAATTGTTTCATATGAAATATTGGAGGACACTGCATCCTCAAATCAAGGCCAGAAGCAGCTCAGTGCCTGAAGACTTGTCAGCAACTTGTGCAATGCCACTAAGTGCTTCTTTTCATTGATCTGCAACTTTCTTGTTGCTAATTAAATCCATCCAAGGCCAAAGATAAACATTATTAACAGGAGGGAGCAAAATCTCTTGCCCTGACTTTCTTCTCTATTTTGTGAGGAAGTACAAAGTGTGTCACAAGTCTTGCTAGTCACTTGTGCTAATACCTGCTTACTGTGGAATAATTGGTCTCAGCAGATGACAGTGACCGTGCTTGGGAATGCGTGGTTTTGATTTGCATAATCAGATACTTTGGTGGTGTCCTCGGAAATTGGGATGAAAGCTGGCTAAAAAATTGTTTCAGCAAATTATGTGTATCCAATACAGCAGATGAATTGCTCTAGGGGCCGTTATGATACGTGTTGGCTGGTGAACCCAACAACCTCCTCCATCCCTCGCAGTAATGGTTTCTGTCATCTGCCTTTATTTATCCCAAAGTTTCATTGACCAGTGTCTAATCAATATGAAATGTACAATCGGATCTTAAATCTAATTAATTATTTCAAGCCTCATAAAATGCTGGTTGAAGTGTATCCCCCGGGCTCGGTGCTCAGCAGGGACTTTCTGCATTCCATTGACTTCAGAGAAGATAGGGCAGGTTGTATTGGCTGTGACAGTTGGCACCAACTGCCCACTGACCATGTTAAAACTGGAGAAAATAAGGGTTATATTTTTTGAAAGATCTCATTTTTTATCTTGCATTAAAAAGTTTGCAGAAAATTCTGGTTGGGCACAGATAATATTGTCAAGAGAAGAGTTGAACTTGCTACAGTATTAAAATCAATGCTGTTTTTAAATTACATAGCATTATCCCAAAGATAATGCTGCAAAATATTAAAGATTCCTGTAATGAGCCTGCGCTTGGGTTAAGTGGAGGTGTGTGGGAGTCCTGCATCTTGAGAGATTCCCCAGGCTGGTTGTGTTCAGTGAAAATAAGAGGAATTTGGGGGTTAAGACACATTAAGGGACAAAGATAGGAAAGGAGGATTATGGGAGTTGCATGTCCTGTTGGTATGAGACTGGCTTCCATAGAATCCCTGACTGGTTTGGGTTGGAAGGGACCTGAAAGGTCATCCAGTTCCAACCCCCTGCCACAAGCAGGGACACCTTCCACTAGAAGCCCCGTCCAGCCTGTCCTTGAACACTGCCAGGGATGGGGCAGCCACAGCTTCTCTGGGCACCCTGTGCCAGCGCCTCAGCACCCTCC
>WYDI02020114.1:0-45694 GCA_009867235.2 Psittacus erithacus | reverse complement strand
AAGGTATAACACAAACCACTGCTGCTACCACCAATAATAATCATGATAAGGGAAATAACAAGGGAAGAGAATACAATCACCACTCGCCGACTGAGCAGAGAGAGCTAGCCCTTCCGGGTATCTCCCAGTTCACACCCTGGACATGACGTGCTGTGGCATGGAATACCTCTTTGGCTAGTTTGGGTCAGATGTCCTGCCTCTGCTTCCTCCTGGCTTCCCTTCCTCCCAGGCCAGAGTATGAGGCTCAGAAAGTCCTTGGTCAGTCTAAACATTCTAAGCAGTAGCTAAAAGCATCGGTATTATCAGCACTGTTCCCAGACTGAAAGTCAAAAACACAGCACTGCGCCAGCTACTAAGAAGGAGAAAAATGACTGCTACTGCTGAACTCAGGACATGTACCTATAGGTAGAATTCGTGTAATATATATGATGTGAGCAGCAACTAGTGGATAGATGAATTTGAATGGGGATGTGTGCTGCATGTAAGGAAGAGGCAGTGCTCACTCAAATGCTGTTAAATCTCCCTCATTTACAGCTCCTGGAGATGAAACATACAGCAGATTGCCTGTAACCATAGCAATTGGCTCCAACATGAAAGATCTCCAGCGTAGAGGTAATGGTAATGGCAGAAGCAGTGTGGAAGATAAAGGTGTACAGCTAGAGACAGTACCAGGTGGAAGTGAACTACTAAATAAGTGAAGACAAGGTGCCCTAGATGGATTAGGGCAGGTGTGTGAGCTTGATAGGAAGGTTTGGGCTGGTGAGGTCAGTTGTGGGGAAGGCAGGGAGGGCTGAAGAGAAGGCAGAGATGGTGCTAGTCTGTTGTAGAGGATGAAATCAGAATAGGGCTGGCACAGAGTATGGGGGAGACTTTGCTGCTGCAGGCTGCTGCCTTGCAGATTCTTGTCTTTCAGCAGTGCAAGAAGGATGGCTGGATTTCAGGGATCCTCCCTAGTCAAAGTGTCCCACTTAGCTCACGAAGGAGCCCATGCAAGCAGTTAGCTCTTGGTGATGGGTCATGGTGTGATTCCTGGTGTCGAGGTGCAGTTTTCAGAAAGATGCAGATATTCCGTATCCCAAAACAGTGCCAGAGTTAAAGACCTGCAATTTCTAGATGTGGTAGGAAAATCCCCAGAAAAAAACCCCAAACCACTGGTAAGAGATGGTGAGGAAACAGTTCCTAAAATGTTCAGTTGCCTTGAGCTATGGACACTGATGTATATATAATGTATCTAGGACATTTACTTTCAATTGGTCTCCATTTTTAGAGCTATTTTTTTGCAAATATATAAAAGTTGTCACCTCTTGCTATTTATGTCAAACTCAAAGGGAACAGGTTCTAAGAGCAAAGGCCCCTAAACAGTAACCCACAGAATTATGGATGATTTGGTCATGATGATCAAATTGGTGTATGAGTCCCAGAAAAAAAGAAACCATGTACAGGAATTAAACCATATCAATAAAATAGGGATGGCAGATCAGGAAAAGTTCATTGTCTAAACATTTAAGTTTCATATACAAAATTTGCATCTACCCAAAATGAATTCATTAAAAAGAATGGGACCAAACCTCTGAAGACTTCTATCCATTCATGTAATCGCTGCTACCATTTTTTCATAAAGTCTTGTTGAGGTTTTATTGGAAAAAAAATCTCAGCAAAAGTCTTCAGTGTGATTATGGTCTGAATCTGTTTGATTAGGGATAACTGAATTTGAGCAACTGGAGTTGCATGTGGGTAAGAACAGAGAGAGAAAAATCCAGCAGGGAGAATCCCCAGTTGCAGAACTGTACTCCAGGGCTTCCTGAGGAAGCGGCTCAGCTCCCACATCACAGCCTGCAAGTTTACCACATTGTACAGAATATATAACCCTCCTGGTCTCCCTCACACTGCCTTTCCACTACTTTTTCTTTCCTTATAAAAGTTATTTTTGGTCAGCCATGCACTTCCTCACAGAAGGCATAGTAAGCATAAGATTTATACAGCTATGTGTCATCTTTAAATCTACTCAGCTCCCCAGGTAAAAGATGCGGTCACAGCAGTGAATATTTTAATAAACAAGCAAAGACATTAGAAAAAAAAAAAGGTGAATAGAAAAAAGATGTTGCAGTTCAGTGCCTCATATGTAGGCTGTAGAAATGAGACTGAGACTTATATGCACGTTCCCAGTTTGGAATATATTCTGCCAGTATTTGGTCCCGAATTAGAGCTGTAAATGATCAGCCTAATTCATTGTTTCACTCTTCTGAATTTGAAGCAATCAGAAACTTGTGAAGCCAGTGGACTTTGCAAGATTAGGGGGCTAAAATCTGTTTAAACAAGGTTGCTGGATATTACCAATTGTCAAATCACTGGTTCATCTTTTCAGCATATTTTTAGGAGTGTATGATTACCCTGAGATATCAGCTGGGAGAGAGACATTCTTTTATGTCTAAGGATTAGCTGGCACTGTTATTGCTAGTATCTGGCAAAGTTGCATTTTCTGCTATGATTTGTGTTTCTAAATTAAATTTGGTGTGGTGTTAAGAGTTTGTAATAAGCACCAGTTCTGATTAAAAAAAACCCCAAACCCCTAGAAATCTAAACTATAGTATGGGCTATCAGTTAAAGATTTATTCCAAAGTTCACCCACACATACAGTGTTCCTCTCCTCTAAGATAGACAACATCTTCTTGCACCATCACTTTGCAAATCTAGATGGTCCTCAGATGCTTAGATTTTAACATCTGCTAAATATGGTTAGCATCACTGTCAAATTGGAATGAGTCTTCAGTGATTGGGTCCAAGTCTGTGATCATTAACTGTCTAATTTAGTAATGGTAACTTCAACAGAAGCAGAATCAAGACTGATAATTTCTCCCATATCAAATTTATGTATGTTGTAATGTAATCAAAATGTTCCCCAATGAGTTTTCTTTTGCTGTATATGGTACACAATAGCAGTTGAACATATTTCTTACTACTTTTTGTATTTTATCATATTAGAGTGTCATTAGGAAATGCCCTGCCTTATATACATGCAAGTTGCCTTCAATGTTTTTTACTGCATTGTAAAATGTAAATATATGTTTAGTCTTAATTACTGCTAACACTATACCAGTCTTCTCTCCCAAATACTTTCGTATAAAAATTCATTCTACCTGGAACATTATAAGCTAAACTAAAAGTTTTCATTTAAATGATGTGTGTCCAGACAGATCTGAAAGGTACTCAAATTCCTTTAAGGTGTTTATGAAGCCAGTATTTACAGATTAGGCATCTGCTGGAAACTGCAGTTCTCTGGTAGAAGAGGTAACTTCCAGTAGGGGAAAAAGCCAAAGCTTTTCTGCAAGATATGGGTTACTTTTAAAATCTGTGGGGGCATCAATTTTCTACTCTCAGGTCAAACTGTAGTCAACACTGATGTCAGCCCAAGCAAGCACATATCAGTAATGACAGTATGCCTCAGCCGGCAGTGCTCTTATCTCTTGGCTAGAAGGTCACAAGCTTAAGTCTCCCACCAGGACTTGGACTGATTCTTAATGCTGACACAACAGTACAATGCCAGGGAGGTGCTGAACTGTTTGAGGCGCTGTCCTTCATGATATGAGATGTTAATCCAAAATCCCTTTCGCCTGTCCCTACTGCCTGTCTAGGCAATATCACCATGGCACTTTTGTGAAAAGAGGCTGGCTAAGCCTCCTTCCCAGCCAAAACTCTCTGTCATAGGAGGACAGGCGCGGCTGTCCAAGGCAGAGCACCAGCCATTGTGTTACTGCACCACTGTTACTGTGTTTAGTTAAGTGCAATGGAAACAATTGTCAAGCATTTTAGGATACACAGGAAAGGCCTAATGCAAAAGCCAAAATATAATGCAGTTTTCTAAATTCTATTGTTTATCATGTCTCTGTACACAGGCATACAAACACATTATATATATATTTAGAAAGTGGATTTCTGTTCAAAATTACATTCAGCTTGCACCCATTCCATTTATATTATGTTGAGCAATTATATTCCTTCCCTCAAAGTGATTTTTTACTATTTTGAAATAAGAACTCTGCATTTAATATCAGACATTCTTTATTAAAGAACCATATTGTTTAGCTTGCTGTGATATAGAGTTGCTTTTCCATAAGTACATTAACCATGGGTACTCAGGGGGTATTTTCTTCAAAACAAGTGGAAATTCTGGGAAGATACATGCTATAGCAACTGTCTACAGTTAAAAATGAGAAACAGAAGAAAGCTTGGGTGCTTTGTGTGGAATAGGGTGCTACATGTCGCATTGTGATGCTCCATTTTATTCTATTTAATTTCATTTTATCTTATTTTACTTTATTTCCCCTGGTGCCTTGGATAAAACTAGTGTTAAATGTTCATTTTATTTACAGTACACTATTGATAAAGGCATGTGTATATGACATGAACCTTAGGAATTCCATATAAAGAATTAATATGGAAAAGATTATTAGGTAACTATGAGTTTGGGTGCAAATCATAGTTAACTAAGAATTTACCTCCTCTCTCAAATTAGAAGCCTTATGATCTCCTGAAATCAAAGTATTTGATTAAAAAATCTATTAAAATAAAATCTATTAAAAAAAAAGCAATAAAACTTCAAAAGAATGCAATTGTTTTTTTCTTTAACCATTTTGCATTATATAAAGTCCTTAAACTCTTTTTGCAGCAGTCCTGCTGGTTTTTTGTTGCTTGATATTCTGACCATTTTTGAACCCTTGAACTCTGACAGAGAGGAGGGACTTGGAGAGGTTGTCATCTGATCTATGTAAGAAGGCGAAAGGAATAGCTTTCTCTTTAATAGCACTCTTTTCTGCTTAACAGTTGGTGGGAGATTAAAATGATCTAGGTGGATAAGGCAGGTTAAAGGTCAAGGGACACCACAACTCCCCCTCTCTCCTACATGTCAAAATATAGACAGGTCGTTAGAAGTTAAAATTTTATGTCCATTTCCCAAATATTTCAGTCTATTTATGTACTAATTTTTATTGTAAATTCCAATTCTTGAGGGGGACTGGACCCCTACCAGGCTACTGTTCAGCCTGTGTAGTCGTTAGGTGCTGACATTCTGAGTTTTAGACATATTAATTGCTGAATAAAGGCTATAATCCCCTCGCTTTGAAGCCCAAGACTGATTTTTAGGCAGTACTTCAAAAGCAGCACACAACTGAAGAGGCATATTTCCTACTAGCACTGAATCAACATGATTTACTCTGTTTGCATTCGTCTACATGCGCCTTGCATATTTGGCTGCACAACAAAAAGGTGTGAGCTGGCTGTAATAGGGGTCTAAGGAGAGGTTTTTACTATCCTGAAGTTGATATATGACCTCATCTGAGACATACTGTTCCAGATCTTTGCTTTAAGCATCATTAGGAAAGTATAAACTCCTATATCATGCTTTTTTTACCAATGAAAAATCTTGCCTTCCATTGCTAGAATGTTTTTTCTCCCTGCAACACCATATTAAAACTATAATTTAGAATGAGGCTGATTCTTAAGCCATGAATAAATAAGGCTTGTGTTTTGAAAAAGCAAACCTTTTTCAAAACATGGATTTTAATATCTTAAATACTGCAGCTTCTTAATTAAATGAAGCTGTGATCCAGCAGCAAATATCCATTATTAAGAATAAATAAACATACTGTTTAGCTTGTTTTCAGAAAAAGGAAATGGGTGAAGAGGTCTTTTAATTGTAAATAAATTTCTACCAACTGCAGAAGTTATGTCTCAGTGTTGGTATATACTTCACTTCTGGTTGTGCCTTTTTTTGTGGTGGGGTGTCCTTGGCTTCTGGCTGGCTGTCCACAGAGCAGCGGTATAGGGACTTTCTCATCCAGGATTTGCCAAGAATACTTAGTGCTATGTTTGAGAAAGATTAACAATATTTCACATCAAAGGAGAATCCTGCTGCACAGTCTTACAAGATTGTCATTCACTCCCATTATGGCTCATTTGCACAAGATTTTCATGTAATATGAGCCATTGTTTTGATGGCAGCGATTTGACACAAAGACAAGGCCAAAATGCATCTCAGAGCCTCACTCCTTCAGGCTGGGGGGTAGCTGGGGTGCAAAGAACTTGCCAATCATAAAATGCAACTTTGTGTCAGTTTAATTAAAGCCTTTATCAGGTGGAAAACCTTTGAATGAGTGTTGATTTGAGCAGAAAAACTAACAACTGCCATTTTTATTAGAGTGCATGTGCTGCTTTAACTGCAAAAATTTGGTTAATATGAAATGCAGTCCTCACATCTGCAGTAATTTTGGTCAGCTGCATATTCTCATGGCTTTGAAACACTGAGTTTGTTTTAAGCTGTTTCCCAAAAGTTGGAGAGCCCCACACCAGGAATGACATATAAGAAATTTATTTCTCACAATATCTATAGTTGAACCTAGTAGCTTCATTTTAAGGATCAAATTTGCCATATGAATGCTTTGCAGACACTTTAAAATGTAGGTGAATTTGACTGCTGTGCAATACAATAATCAATTAAATTTACTAGAGAAGAAAAGTGTATCAAATAATTTTATTCAGTTGGTGTCTTTCAGGTAATCACTTTTTAGGTAAGGTCTATTTTTATGGGTAAATAAGCATTAAACTTAATAAAGTCGCTGGAACAGCTTTTTAGTCTGATTTAAAGTCACATGTTGGATCTAGACAAAGTCTGTTGCTTTGACTTTAATACACACCCTGTCGGGCTTAGGTAGCAGAGGAAACTCAGCACAGGAGTTTATCCAGGATATCTCAGGCCCAATCCTGTAATTCTTGCTGAGGCCAAACTCCTACTGACTTCAGACAAGGACTGCAGGATGCCCATTCTTTCCCACTCAGCTAAAGACCTTAGATACAATTATGCAAGTTAAACACAAAATTTCATCTGTAACTGTAAGTTTCCTGGGTTTCAGCGGGTGAGACATGGTGGTTCTTTTTTCAGCAGTGGGGGGCTGAGGAATGGGGGAAGAAAGTTATTAAAAACGTGACTGCAGGAGAAGATGTAGCCCAGTATATAGAGGTTTACAAAACAATTTACTTCAAAGAACTAGCAGTGTCTTTAAAACTGCTATTTATGTGTGTATAATGCTAATACATGTATATAAAGCAAAGCTTTGAGGAGAAGTTATTGTGCAAAAGATAATTTTAAGATGTAAATGGTATGTTTCTCTTTCTGTTTTTGTGGGTATAATCAGTTATTACTTTGTTATGGAAAAAACACCTGAAACAATTTGGTTACAAACTGCAAAATATATTCTAGAAAGAAATGTTGAAGAATAACACTGCAGTGATATGTTTCAAATTGCTTTCACATTTTTTATTGCAGGTTACACTTGAATACATCTGGTGTGCTTTTAAAATAAAAATAGCTAAAATATCCCTATATGAAAATGTGTGATGGAAGGAACTTTGTGGCTGGGTTATAAAGCCACGGTAAATGGACTGTAAAGTGGAAACTGAAAAACATTTCAGTTTGTCATGAAAAGGATTTATTTCAGAAAACTCATCGCATACTGTGGAAGGTAGCATCTATATGTCAGCAATTACACTGGCATTTCATGGAAAGCTTAAAAATATAAACATTAAACTATTACACCAATGTTTTTATCCGTTATCAGGAAATGCTTGCAAAATACATGAACAACAGCGCCCTCTGCACCTGAAAACCCTCCGGTTATTACGACCAGACTACTTGCAAAAGGGAGCCTTTTAATTTCAATTACTGTTGTTTTCAGATGCTGGTAGGTATAGCTGTGGGAGCGGGGGAGGGGTGAGAATATTTGGATATATTTTTAGGGGATATGTAACTTTTCAATATTACCTCATAGCTTCAGCACCCTTCGGTACAAAAATTACAGTAATACATATTTTAAAGTTATCTAGAACAAATAGACATAAAATAGCAGTAAAAATGTTGCACTTTTGCATTCTCTTCAGCATAATTTAGATCCACAGTGACTCATTAACAGTGAAGCATATCGCAGTCTGGAGTTTTGTTTTAGTACAGGTTGGCTGTATTCCTTTAATGATTTTCACTCTTCAAGTATTAGATACAGAATCAGAACTGTTTCTTTTAGTGCTTAAAGACATTTTCTGGGGAGTTTCCAGAAACCAGTAGCAAAGTCAGGGACTGATGCATGACAGTTTTTCAGGATTTGTTAGACATAATGATGCATTTTAAATTGGAGAACTAACTATTTCTGCAAGGCCTAAAATAGAATTTTGCAAGCAAGTAATTATTATAAAAATGGATTAATTTGAAATGTGTTTCATGTTCCTACAATCACAGATGGAACAAAACGGTCCTGTGTGAAAAGTTGTTGCATAATATTTCTTGATGATCAAAAAGAACAAAAATTAATCCCTATTTGCTATTTATACAAGCAATTAGTGCAGCTGAGATGCTAATTAAGCTCATAATATTCTTTGCTTATTCCTATAAAAGGCAGAAGATAAGCTGTCCAAAAAAAATCACAGCATAAACATTTTATTTATTTTAAATTAAATATAGCAATTTTAGATATTTTCCACTGACAATTTATTTCTTCAAACCAGAAGCAGTAAAATACAAGAGTTATATATGTATTTAATATATATCCATTAAGTATAGAAAGGTAGCAGGATATATATATTTTTTTAATAGATTATATTTTTCCAGTTCTTTGATAGGGATAATTTAATTCTTCTCTGCTATTTCTCATCACCTCCTTAGTCAATAATTCCTTATCTTTAATATAAAAGTAGCTCCTAATAACAAGTTTTGCGCCTGAAATATGTGTTTTAGAATTGTCATTTCAGGGTTATTTCTACATGGATTGTAGTTTATGGATTGAAGGAAAATAGTGACTTGTATGGAAAATATTGTAAAGGACAAATTTCATAAAATTAAAGTAGTAAAATTGATATAAAATAATGGTATTCTGTTGCTTTAATAGGATGGAAATAGATCTATATTTACAACATGATATTAACGTGACAAAATATACTTTTAAAATTTACTCATTTAAGAAAGACGAACTGTTTTTGTCACAGCAATTAAGGGGAAGTAGAAAGTCTAAAATCATGTCACTTATGCATATCATCAAATACTTTAAAAAGAAATTCAAAGAAGACATATCTGAACATTAAAGTAATCTGGGATTATGTACATGAAAGGAGTTTAACAATCAGAAAACAATAGTTCTTTGTTATATTTCTACTTTTAAGCAGTTTAAGATGCTGTTTGGAAAGGTACGAAGTCTCATGAAATTCTCAAAGACAGAGCACTAATGGCCCTTGGTATCACTGTGTTCATTTTAAGAGCAAATTAAAAGAGTGAAAGAACGGTGCAAATAATTGTTTCATATGTTCTTTGTTTGTGACTGCTGTAATCATCCAGGCTGATTTACAAATGTAGACTTGAAGGTTTCTAAGCTTCCTGCAGTGTAGAAGACTGTTACTTTGGCACTCATACTCATGCCCTTGTAATCACCACTCAAAACTGTGCCCTAGTACTTCCAATTCCCAGTCTCTTGATTGAACACCTCATTCTGTGCTAACAAGGTGTCCAAGGTATTTGAACAGGAGCTGCAGACAGAAAATTGTTAATGGTTTCTCTCATTAAGAGTTGCTGCACTAGTTTTGGTAATTTGGTAACTGTCTAAATTGCAAGTTGATTTTTTCCTTCATATTAAAGTATGATGCTAAAATTTGAGACCAGGGACACTAACAGTTACAAAACCCCAGAAGGGTGCTTAAATCACTCTATTTGTATTAAAGCAGGGGGTTTTCATAACAGAAAAGGTATTTTTTTATGTTTGAGGTTATATTGTAAGATTATTGAGAAATGCAAAACCAAATATTAAATGGAAACCTGATGACAGAAAATGTATAAGAAGGGAATAATAAACTGTACACCAGCCTGAAATCTTAAATAAATTATTTAGGAACAAAAGCTAATGTTAAAATTGCAAACGAAAAAGTAAAAAAAAATTGCCTTGGGCCTGGATGTACTTTTTTGGTAATTAGGATGAAATTCTTTAAAATAAAAGGATTTCTAGTTTTAGGAAACTGTTGTATATGTACCTGAAAATAGGCCCTAGGAATCTTAAATATTTTTTGCTACAGTGCAAGCAAAGAAGAAAGGAAATCAAGATCAATGGACCTGATGCTGCAATCCATACTCAAATAAGAATCTTTTCCTTTTTCACTAGTCTATCTTGCACCAGTGGTGTTTATAAAGAAACGTATTCTCTGCAAAAAAGCAATTAAAAGTTATTAAAATCCATTAAAAAATGGCATGTAAGGGATTTTTCTAGTTGTATTCTCCCTGTCATCTGGGATCACTGAGTTACTTTGTTGAGCTATGGAATATTAAAGCAGGAAGTAGGTTCTGTTTTCAGACAACAGTTTACACCTGAAACAATTTCTCTTTGTTCTCTGAGAGAAGAATTCTCCCCATGGAAATTTAATTTTTGGAGTGGAAAGAAAGAACTTTTCCAAAAAGAGGTGGAAAAGAATGGTTTGCAGTTTTTTTATTTAATCCACTAAAGGCTTAAACCATCTCTAAAAACTTGCAATTTGCTCATTTAAGAGGGAGGTTAGAATTCAGTGCGTCACCCTCCAGTGCATCTTTTGGCCAGGTTTTGTAGTTTTTCAATTGCATATAACTATCTTTAAAAAGCTCTTTTCTTCCCTGTGGCTGCGGAAGATGCATGCACAAATGAAGGGAAGTTATAAAGGAAACACTAACACTGGCCACACAGAAAGCATTATCAAAAGCACACTATAAACAAACTGAGAAGAGATCTTTTTTTTCCCTGTTGTTTTTCTTCCATTAATTTTAAATATTCCCTGTAACTTCAGAAAGCAAACTACTTTTGGCAAAAGTGTGGGTAATATACTTGTGGGAGGTGGTTTGAGATAGTTCTTTACTGAGCAATCATGCACTTTAATAAAAATCATATAGGCAAACGTAAAAATAATTTTATAAATATTTTGCCAGATTAGAAATATGATTTGCCTTTACAGAAATATTCTAACCAGCGGCAATAATCATCTTATTTTATTCAAGCAGAATCTCTCTCATGCAACTCCTTTAACCAATGCTCCTTCATAAAGTTAATCTAGCCAAATAATTTGTCTCTCAGCTGGCTGGGGTATCTCTCCAAGGTGCACAGACCTTCTTCATGACTGGAAAAAAACCAAGTGCAAACAAGAGAGCAAAATGAAAACATTATTTACAATGCTGCTATAGTTTGCTTAGAATTATGCTGTAAGTGAGCATGGTAATGTGAGCTGCTGAACAGAACATACTTTTTGAAGATTATAGGAGCGCAGCACATCTCTGTGCTTTTCATTCATTCATTCACTCATTCATTCATTCATTCACTCACTCTTATCTTTATTTAGATTCATGCTTTGAAAAATTTTTAGTATTTGTATTTAATCAAGAGTGGAAATTATGGTGATGTCTAAAAAGCAAAGGGGCTGTTAATACGGGCTATGTATAATTTTTCTTTTGTGTGTCCATTTTACTCTTCTCTGACTGCAGTTGCAGAGGGAGTGGTTAAACAATTTTTAGAAGGAAAATCTGTTTGATATGTGATCGGTGTATTTCTGACCTAGGCAGTGGATGTTTTTTTTTTCCTCTTAGTATTTATGTCATTCTTCTGGCAAAGATAAAACCTCATCTGTATAAATTGAAAACTTTTCTTTTTGAACAGAAAGTTGAATGCAGACTATGACTTTTTCCACAGAAAAATTACAGAAATAATGGCCCCTGGCTGTGGAGGCATTTTTTCTTTTCCACGAATCAGGCACAAAGTTATTTAAATTAATTCTGGTTTCATCACCCTAATAGAATATCATTACTGATCTTTATAAAAAATATTAAAAATAAGCAGTGTGTGGATGTAATAGCAAAAGCTGTTTGATCAACTTCCCCAAACAATTTTTCCTTTATTGAAAAGCAAGACTACTGATGACAGTGCTCACTCATGATGCACATACTTCATGCATTTAACACATTATCTTTTTATATTAATTCCATGGATCAAAAGTACTAACTATTCTATTGCTTCATGATCAATAGTGGCTAATCTATTTACTGTCTTTTGAAAGCAGTCATTAAAGAAAAAGTCAGCAGAAACTTTCTTCATGGAAAAGAAACTCCGTAAATATTTCCATGTAATTAAAAATATATGACAAAATGTAAGTTTTATCACCCAAACTTAGTCAACAGCTATACACTGCCTAAAGGTTTTTGCTCTTCTGACTGCATCCATGATGTAATTTGTACTCATGTATGTTTATATGGACTGCAAAGAAACAGATTCAATTTCTCCATGACTGTGCTGCCTGACAGAATGGAGAATCTCGGCAACCACAACTACTGCATTTGTAGTGCCAATACTTACATAAATGTGGATATTTTACAAATAGTTCTCTTCCCCCTCTCTGACACTGACACTTCTGTACTTCTCTGATTCCTGTTCTGAATGTGTGTAATGTCCTAAAATAAGGACCCTTCTTCCCCTGAGTTTTCTGAATTGGTCCCTTTGCCAAGGCAGGAGAAAGCCAGGGATTGCATGAATTGCTGGATCCATCCTAGATATAGCACACTTTCCAGACGCCCTTCCTACTAGTTAGTGTGCATGGACTTCCTATAAAGCTCATCTCTGCCTTGATTAGGTGGGAGGCAGACTTTGGGGGTCCCCGGTCTATCTTTCCCTGTGAAAAGGTATTACTCTAACATAAGGGCAGAAGCTGCACTTTAAATACACTAGAGAACCGTGCCTTACCTTAACAATGAATACAGCAGCTGAAAGACAGTTATTGTGCTATCCAAGCACTGCCAAAAGATATGAGATTCTTTCTGGCATCCACCAGTTCTACGAGAATTTCTCACTGACCAGAGCAGAAAGAGAGCTGAGGTCTTTAGAGGCTCCACTCATCTGCTCATTCTACAGCTCAGCAGCATGCTCCTCCCAGCCATCTCTGCCAGTGACAAATGTGCTGAAAAGGGAACATGTTTCCCAGGTGCTGAAACAAAGAAGGGGAAGGGACAGTGGGGTTGGGATGAAGGTGAGGATGAGAGGGCTTCTTGACAATAAGAAGCACCTATCAAGACTTTTCCATGCCTCTTTTGTAGCACATGATAAAAAGGGCTGAGGAGAGTAGTGAAGAGTAGAATTTTAGTGGAGAGTAGTTGGCCCAAGTCTACTCCTTAATAAGGACCAATGCTAAGCATTTAGGTTCAGCATTGTCCTCACTGTCACTACACAGGGATGTAAACTGATAGTTCCAGAACTCCCTTTATTCCAATATCAGGTTTCTCTGCACTTCCTGTCTTACTCATCACTTTGTGTCTTATGGTGCGTACACAACACACAGCATGAGCGCGGTAAAAATGGATTGCGCAAGATAATGTGGATTTAAATAGGTGCAGTGACTTTTTCAACCTTTGATGGGTTCTTCTTGGCTGTGTCCAAACCCTGCATTTTCCAGCTGGTGTTAGTGGTGGTAATGGAATTACTTACTGAGGAAAAAAATCTTACATGAGTCAGAATACAATTCAAAGCTGTGTTTTCCATGTTGGTAGTTTATTTCTAATTGTAGCATTTTTGTTTTTTTTTCTTCTTTATAATATTGAAGATGTGGACATGATATTGCAGCATAGGAGCACCTAGTCCTTCATGAGTATTCATAAAAACCTTTACAACAACTTGCTGAGACATAACAATTTCTTTAATTCAGACCAAGGTGACTAACAAGTTCAATGTAACATACAATGAGTTATCCTTATAGAACTGAAAAATCGCCAGTTGCATACATAGTATATAGCCCAAGACTGTTATGGTCCACTGTTTTTTTCCCTGTGTAGTTCTTAAACTATGTCCATTTTACACAAGCAAGGTCTTTCCAATCTCTGATAAGCTCATCTTTAAACTTAGGATAAAAAGAGCAATGGGTCTTTTGGAAGCTTTTGGAGAGTCAGGACCAGTTCATTTTATAGCCAAGATTTATTGGCTGTCAGAAAGATAATTATCAGTATAATGATTTACTACAGAGGAAAGTAGGTTCACAGTGGTGTGGCAGTGGTGCCGTCCAAGAAGACTCTGAAGTCCTCAGGGATCCACATTCCTTTCCTCAGGTCCCTATTCAGATCAGAGTTGGACCATTGCCTTTCTGATAAACATCTATCTACTGGAAGGGCTTAGTGCAAATGTTGTTCTGGAGGGAGCAGGCGGTCAAGGATGCCTTTGATATTGATGAATGTGCTGGCTGAAAATATGAGGAATTTTACTGACTTTCCTGGTTGCTTCTTAAGGCACTTTTATTGTTCCTTAGTTCTGTGTGTCTACATTCTTAACATTACTCTGTCCTAGTTTTAATCAGTATCTATTTTTGGTTAAAAATGTGCCACACTTTCCTCTGATGTAGCAAAACAGAGCTTGAGCATTAACTAGAGCTTCATGCCTGCTTTTAGTTTTCCCACGGTACACTTAAACAAACATTAGATCAGTGTTTGTACCTTGGTGCTGCTGTGTGCATGCCCTGAGTCTTTGGACTTCCACAAAAAAGGTGAGCTTGGTATTGGTCTTGGGAAGCAGCTGCGTTGGTCACTGCTGTGGAGAACAAAGGAAGGGCCATAATGCTGGGGCGCGCAATGCTGATGACATGGAAAGCCAGCTCTAAGAAAGGGACAAGGTAGTTGCTGCCTCTGTCTGCTTTACTGCCTTAGCATCAGCAGGTACAGGGAAGCCTCCTGGTCCATGCCTTCCTTCATTGCTCTCCTCTGCTTTTGAACTGCTCCATTTTCTTGGAATAAGCCCTGTTTATGCTGCTGAACTGCCTTGAACAGAACCCACCTGTGCTCCCTATTGAATGTGACCTAAAAATATTCAGTAAGCCTGAAGTCTTAGTGCTAAAATGGTGTATAATTTGCTTTAAATCAAAATCTGGTTTGCCACTGCACAGGTAGGCAATGGGGTTAAAGAAGAGCGTAGCCCAGAGCATGATTGCCACCTTTTCACTTATGTGGAGTGCAGTTTGGGGAGGACCATTGCCATGCCTCCAACGATGGCTGTGTCTTCAAGGTCTAG
This sequence comes from Psittacus erithacus, assembly GCA_009867235.2. NCBI lineage: Eukaryota > Metazoa > Chordata > Aves > Psittaciformes > Psittacidae > Psittacus > Psittacus erithacus. The sequence continues at coordinate 30,617 of WYDI02020114.1, read as the reverse complement.
ATGAGCCCTGAGTTCTTGGAGTTCATTCCTGGTGCATGACATGAAAGCTGCAGGGTCAGAGGTCATTAACCAAACATCAGTTGTTTCTAATGTTGCATTACAATGCTCAACCTGTCTAGTACAAAGGACAGAATCACCACTGTTTTTACTTACTTTTACAGTTTAAAAGGTCTCAGTGTTACAATTTTTCCTCTTGATACTGTCTATTTTTTTGTTTACTAACACAATCATTGCTAATTATATCCTGCTACTCACTATGTCCTTGTGCACTACTTGTTGTTAATGTATACACTCTTCAAATTCCACTACTTGCAAGTCTACCTTTGCCCAACATGCACCTAAGATTTTTAAATAAGTTTTCTCACTGTTGTGAAATAGAGTAACAGAAAACTGTGAAATAATCTGCCTCTCTCTGAAATCAGTGACAGAGCTCCCAACTGTAGTTAGCTAACATCTTTTGTTGATTTCTTCTTCTGGTAATATAAATGATGTGTTTTCATCATCAGATTCTCTTTTGTGAGAATGGTTTTCTGTGTTATAGTTGAAAGTAATAAAAAAGGAGACAATATAATTTAGGAAAAGTGTGACTATGTGGATACAGAAAGTGTCTGAATTTTTTCAATCTCGAGAAGAAATAAACCTGGAATACATTTATTGGTGCATCCTAGATAAGCAATTTCTATTGTGATGTGTTCTCTCTGAGACTGTACTATGGAAAATTGAGAATAATGGGCCGTGTCATGCCTTCAGTCCATGTACAGAACTCACACTGATGTCAATAGGAGCTCCCTTCACAAAACTGAGGCCTATATATGACCCACAGAGTCACTACTAGATCTTTCCCATACATAACTACAAAATTAATGGACCATTGTAATCCATTTTGAGATCTAATGAAATACACCGTGATTTAAATTGCAATTAAGCACAGAGATGTCAATAGGCATTGATGAGTTTCCACATGAAGACAGCAACATTCCTGCTACAAACTTAACAGCTTTTGAGGGGCAATGGCTCATAGACTCTAAAACCAAATTTACTCAGAATGCTATTGATTAAACATCTCAGGAGCCCTAAACAAGTGAATTATATCTTTATTTGTAAGACATAATTTGTACATCCAAGACTATCCATTCTGGAAAGATCACAGAATCCCATGTGGTAAAAATTAGCATTTCTTAATGGTTTTGCATTTAAAAATAAAAAGCCGTAACACTGTTAACTTATGCTTTTGTAGCAGGGAGAGGTTGGAAGGTTGTAGAATTCAAGTGATTCACAAAGATATCTGTTTAAAGTTCATACATTTGATGATGTTTTATGTGTCCATGGCTTTTTAAATTATTTAACGTGATAAACTATTCTGGGGTGGTGTTTGTGTGAGAAATTTCATGAAATAATTAGGGCCTGTGTATTCCGTAGCACAGAGAGACCAAGTTTCATTACAACAGTGTTTAAACTCAACAGCAGACCTTTTGAATCCTGCAGTAATATTAATCTTCTAGTGCTCTGAAATATTTCATTCCCTGCTTCCTGCCCTCATAAAAATACACACAGAGCTGTGGCTTATCTTTGAAATTAACCATTGACATAAAATATGAGGACTATTATTTTTAACTGACTTTCAAGGAAGTGTTTCCCAGTATGCTTACTAGGCAGAGCATTTCTGGTCTTTAGGCAGGAGCTCCTGTTACTCTGTCCGGAAGTTGCTCCCCATGCTCGCCTTCACCCCGCTGACCCCTGACCGCCAGGGTCTTGCACATCAAGCCCATGCCTTCTGCCAGCGCCCGGCTGCTGTGAACTGACTTTCTCATTTCTCCAAACAGTAGTTCACCCTCCTATTTTGTATACTTCTGCAAAATAATAAAGAGGTCATTATACACTGTAATGTAATTATCTCTTCCCTGGATAAGGAAGGTGCTAGCCAGTATGTCAGAGACTCAAGGATTCAGCAGATCCACAGTGTCCTGGAGATGCGCAATTTTTCAGTGAAGAAAAAGCAGAGTTTCTTGGGCTCCAGATGAATTAAACGAGGAAGCCATTCTCCTTAGACTCTCTGCAAACTCTGGCAGAACCCAAAATTTCACTTGCTTTTGAGACTTTTTTTTAATTATATGGACTAAACATTGCATTTGTCCTTTTTATAAATAAAGCAGGGTATGTTAGAGTGATATGACTAAAAGGTGAAATGTGGAATACGTTTCTTATTACCACAAGGACTGCAACATGTATAAAAGAACCTATCAAAAAAAAAAACACAAAAAAAGCCAAGCAACCCAATCACATTGAAAAGCCTAAAAGAATCATAGAATCATAGAACAGTTCGGGCTGGAAAGGACCTTAAGATCATCTAGTTCCAACCCTCCTGCCATGGGCAGGGAGACCTCTCACTAAACCATGCCACCCAAGGCTCTGTCCAACCTGGCCTTGAACACCACCAGGGATGGAGCATTCACAGCTTCCTTGGGCAACCTGTTCCAGTGCCTCACCACCCTTACAGTTAAGAACTTCTTCCTTATATCTAATCTAAACTTCCCCTGTTTAAGTTTTAACCAGTTACCCCTTGTCCTGTCACTACAATCCCTAATGAAGGGTCCCTTCCCAGCATCCTTATAGCCCCCCTTCAGATACTGTAAGGCTGCTGTGAGGTCTTCATGCAGCCTTCTCTTTGGTATAGTTGTACCAAAAAAGGATATTTTTTTACCACAAGTCTGTAAAGTGAATTTTGTGCTGTTGTAATACCATTTCTTTTTAAATATTTAAAATTGAGGGGCAGAATCAAAAGTGCAGATGATGGATTAGGAAGACTTGAGAAATGATGGTGTAAGGCTTTTTATAAGTGTTCAAGTGCTGTCAGAAACTTCATACAGTTTTGTGTAACAAGTCAGTCATGTGGGGCTCTGAAAGAGATTTTTGCTACTATATCTTTTTTCTTTAACTATTTCATTATCATAGAATCATAGAATTTAATATTAGTACTGTTACCACTGAAAGTTTGAGGAGTTTTGAAACTGACCAAATTGCTTTTTTTTTTTTTTTTTTTAAGCCTTCTACATTACTGTCGCTATTTCAATAGTTATTTTGCAAGAAAGCTTATCTATCAGTAGGCTTAGCAGCTATTTTATGGTGTTCTCACAAAGAACTGACGCACTGACACTAATTAAAAATTACACAGATCTCATTTACCCCACTGCAACACTTCCATTTACTATCCCACCTTACCAGGGAGACAGACACTTTGCGTCTGCATCACTCCTTTGTGCTGAAGTTTATCTCTAGACAACATACAAACACACTCCCTGGAAACTACTTAAGCCAGGAAAAGTACATCTAAAACCTGTTTTTTCTTATTGTTTCCTGACTTTTGGACACTAACCAAGACCAGAAAATTCTTAAATCCTACAAATGTTTTCAGTCATCTGTAAGTTATAAAAGAACTCTGTTCAACCTGTAATACCCACGCTGATTTCTGTTCCATGCATGGGCTGCTGCACTGTTGAGCCCTTTTCGGTCTGAAGTAGGTTTTGGGGCTTTTTTTCTTCCTTTGTCTGCATTTTCAGCTTACACCTTCTCTATGAGAATGGTCTGAGATGACAAGAAAATGCCTCTGAGCTCACTGTCCCCTACTTCCCATGCACTATATTTGGAAGGATAGTTTGTGAAATGTTGGCCATGTAGTCTGGACACCGCTGTCCCAGTAAGAATTACAGGCAAAAAGAACCAGGGACTCAAATTTATTGGTCACATTTTTTTTCTTGACCCTTTCCTCCTCCCTCACAAAGGTGATGTTTCATCTTACTTTTCTCCTTTGATCAAAGTGCAGTTGCCTACGCACTAGAACAAACTTTTGGTCTAGTAAACAGTAAAGCTCAGCTTTGGAAGATGTACTGATTTCTGTTAAATGAAGCAACACTTTCTCTCCACAATCAGTGGAGTTTTTCCACAGTCGAGCCTGCTAAGAACAGTTTAAATTACATTTTTCTGGACTGAAACTCTCAGTTCCCAGACTCTCCTTTTTAATCCTGTGAAAATAGCACTATACTGTATGTCAATTTGGTCTTGTTTGTGGGTTCATGTTCCTCTCCATTAGAACAGCTTTTCTCTCCCCTTTTTTTTTTTCTTTCTTGTGATATTGTTCAAAGGCTTCTTGTGATGCCTTGAAAAAGTTATTGATTGTTAGATCATTTCTCTCATTCATTCAGATGTTTTCTGGTCCCCAGATGGAAACATCACAGCTGCTGTTCTGGAACTCACTATTGACTTTTGCCTCTGGATTATCAGAGCCTCAAGCAAAAAGGCCTGAATCCAGGCACCACTTTTTCCTCTGTTGAAGCTTGAAGCTGTTATCCTTAGGGCTCAAAGGAAGTTCCAGTGCCTGTGTATGACTAGAGTCTGGAGCAGTAAGGTCCTATAATTGCTTTCTTTGAGCTATTCTTCTAGTGTTCCTTTTTTTAGTTTCTGTATAATTTTTCAGATTTTCAGTAGGAGTACCACATCTCGGAGACCAGTCTGCTTTCCTGCCTCCCTTTGCTGTTGTTATTTCTGCTCTGGTCATTTCTTACAAGTTTTAGGGTTGCAAGCAGTCTGACAAATAAGTATTTTTCAAATTCAGTCTTTACTGACCATCAGCCATCTGCTCAGACAAAGAAGAAAATAGGAAGGATTGCTGTGTTTTAAATGCTTTTCACCCAATCCCTCAAGGAAAGCCTCTTTTTTAAATTCAAAGAGTTGTTATGATTCAAAGAAAATGCTTATTCTACAGACTGTTTCCTTTCCATTAAAGTTTATTTATACCCCCTCCTTGTCTTAGGGTATAATTATGAATGAGCTAAGCTTGTACTGAAAACCCTAAATTAAAAAATACATCTGTTGCAAGGATTCTCTCACCAGAAACCTTGAAAATGTTATCCTGTCTGTGTATCCATATATCTGTCTGTCTTTCTAGGTTTATGGCTATCCTTTATATGTTCCAGAAGTAAATGGGATTAGATTGCTTGCTGTGTATTTGAACTGCTGTATACATTCATAAAAGGAATAAAACTATGTGGAAATCTGAATACATTTTATATTTATTTATATTCACCTTTCAATCACATTTTTGCTTGTTAAAAACTAAGGGAATTAGACTGTATTGTTCTTCCCCTTCTTGGTTTAGGAATAACCATAAGTGTAAGAAAGTATTATGTAAATGCTTAAAGTTACGATTAAAAAGAAAACTACAGCATGAATGATATGAACTGTAACAGTGTTGATTCAAAAGCTAGGTGTTTTCCTGAAAACAAAGTGCAATTACTTTAGCACAACTTTTCAACATACCTCAGGAAGCATCAGTGAACCACATTTATTTTTAATGAAGGCCAACTCTGTCCCAACATTTGCTTTAAATATGAGGACCAAAGAGCACCAGAAAAGGACATTATTTCTTTAGTCCTTTGAAGCTGCCTCCTGATATGTATCTCAAGGGAGGGCAACACCACATGGACAGTGGTTTCATGGCAAAACCTCTACTTGGAAGAAGATATCCATATAGCATTTTTCTCAGTTGTATTTCACCTGATTAATAATCTTATTTTTCATTTTTAAAACATTACAGAGAAATGAGTCCATTAAGATGCGGCAATGTTAATTAACATTGTCATAAGCTCTCCTTTCATTTCACTTGCATGCATTTTTGAAAGGTACATTGTGAAAATGATTCTTTTACCCTGCCATTTGCCTATATATCATTTCATATTAGTACTGAAAGGTTAAATGTTGTAATTTATGCTAATTTTAATTTTCCCTAGTGCAATAGGCGGTACAAATCAGGCAGCAGCAATTGATTATACATCACTGACAGTACAAAACTGAATAAACATACAGTTCTGCCAATGAAGGGCCTGTGCCAGGCTAGTCATAGTTAGGTAGTTATGGTCTCCTGAGAGCAGCAGTCAAACTCAAGCAATAATGATGATATGAATATTTATTCTGTGCATGGTTCTGGATCCAAGCCATTTTAATAAATAAATTTCTGTGGTACTTTTGTGCCTCAAGAGGTGTGATGGAAAGGCTGTTGGCCTCTTGAAGAATGTTGTGCACAAAATAGCAGATCTAAATTTGGGCTTCGGATTCTCAAAGAACAGACTCAAGTTGTAGAGATCAAGCAGAATTTCATCAAAGCATGTGTTGCACGAGAACATGTATGCTACAGTTTCAGGTGAAAGAAGAATTCAAGGTATGGCTTAGGCCCTAAAAAGGCAGAAGGATTGCTTACTGACTCAGTGTCGTATGTCAGCTAGTTACATCCTACATCACTATCACAAAGAGTATCTTTGGACCTGAGAAATAATCGTCAGGTTCTCAGACAGAGCATTTCAAATAACCAAGTTATCCATGTTAATTTGCGCTGCTCTTAAACCCTTCCTTCTTCAGAGCATGGAGAAAGCAACACATCACCCTTGCTTAAACCTCTTTGGAGCATATATTTGTTGTTACTCTGTTTTTCCAAAACTATTATTTTCCCTACAAATGAGCTCTGGGGTAAGTTGCAGGCACTTGTTTTCATGGATGAATAGTTCATTGTCTGCTCTGCAGCCTACCTTGAAAAATAATGAAACAGGAGAGAGAAATGAGGTCACAGAAGTAGGAAGTATTGGGTACCAACTGGTATTGCAAGAACATCACAGGACATATCCTTAATTCACAAAAAAGGCAGGCTAAGATTATTTAAAGTTCTTTCAGACAGAAGAAAATGCCATTTGGAGGCAAACAGAAGTGACCCCTGTGCCTGTTGATAGTACAAGGACAGTCAATCTGAGCTGGAAAATATAGTTAAGTGTCTCAAGAACTTTTCTGTTTCGAAGTGTCCCCCAGCTTGGGTATAAGCCACTGAAGGCACCTTGCTAGAAAGATAATGTAAAAGGGCTGAGTTGCAGTCTTGCTGATACATCTAAGAAGACAGTCAAAGCTGTTTCTTACCACAGAAGTAAATGGAACGTTGGCAATGGTATTAGGAAATTATTATCTGAGTGGAAGTCAAGTGGGTAACCCAATAAGACAAAAAAAATTACACACACAAAAGATGGGAAGAAGATTCTTGCAATGAGGACAACTGAAAATCAAATGCTCCAATAAAACTTTTTCAGAAACACTTGATAAATTTCAATGTGCAAGTATTGTTGACTTTTAGTTGGAAGTCAGTTTGGGTAGTTTCAACACTCCAGCTACAGTAGCCATTCTTGCTGATTTTTACGTGTTCAAAACTTATTCAATGTAAGTGCGAGAAAGCCTTAAATAGAAAAAGGAATTTAGCTTGTCCACACATCAGTTTGCATTACAGTATGATTTTGATAGAGACATGTTAGTGAATAAATCCAATGTAGTCGTAAAAGACTAGAATACTCATTTTCAAATACAGTGCTTTAATTTAAAGAAGACACCACTTTTTTTTTTTCATGCAACTATTGCTTTTTGACTTAGAATTAGTGAAACACAGACTGGTTACTTTAACCCAGATGGTTTCTTCCCCACCCATAAAGATTGGTTACTTTAGCACAGATGTCTCTTTTTCTTCCATAAGGCATACTACTAGGAAAACAAAGATTCACATTTAAGCAATAAATAATAACTACCACCCCTATTGACTTAGATATGTCCAAATCCAAAACCACAGCTAAAAGTTACTTTAAAGAGTGGTGGACCACAACTTATAGTTCTTTCATTTTGCTTTCTTTTTAAAAGATTTGACTTTGTTGACATTTTTTATTCTTTTTCAATTGATCTTTATTAAAAAAGAATAAGGATGGAGCAGACTGACAATTTTATTTGACAGATGATTAATATCTTTGCTTAGATCTGGCCTTAAGTGTAACCACAGAGTATTTGATAAGGAAGGGATAAAATATGGTTTGCAGACATTTGAGAGTTTAAGGGACATAAAATGGCTCAATGGCAATCTTTAAAATGCAAGGTAGAGAACCATGAGTCCATGTTAGCACTTTACCAGTGCCCTTTCATCCCAAGGTTATTCTGTCTTCTCTGATTGTCCTTGGCTCATGGTGGATGAGTGTCCCTTGATACATGTGCAGAAAGGTCTCTTTATGAACAGGTACCCCCTTTTGTGCATAGGATAGTGGCTCAGCCTCATTTCACAAAGTCTCCAGACTAGCCCTAGGACACCAAGTTTGGGGTCTGACATCATCACAGGGCTTTTACAGCTTGCTTAGGGTCCCTTGGGCTAGCCTGCTTTCCTTTGCCATAAGGAAGCTGTTCTCCCATTTCCTGTCTAGCATGATGCTGTAATGGATTCCTTGCAACAGAAGCTCCCCACACTTCCAGTTCTTTGCTTTTTCCAGAAGAAGGGTGATCTGGTCAATGCTAAGCTTGGGTGCAATTGAAAACAAAATTCTTCTATTATAACAATTCTTCTCAGTCTTCTCATCCCTGTCCAAATTTTACCACTGCAGGGAAAAGTTGGTCATAAGAATTTATATTATGTTTATTTAATTACTAATTTCTGTAAAAGAAAAATTCTGCTACTTGTGGTGATGCGTCATGCCAGCAATAACATTTAGCATGTATGGCTTAACACAATAGGGCATTTTTAAAGGACCTTTTCCTAAAATTTAATTTTAGATTTGGGACTAAGGAGCATTTGACTTCACTTCAGGAGGATATTTTGAATAAAAATAACAAGAAACTGCCTTACAAGAATATTAACCATGCTTGACTGCTATTAACCATATAAAAAATGTATGAGACACATAAACTTCATATAAGAACTACAGTTAAGCCCACTCATATTTTTGTTTCAAAATGGATGTCCAAACTTTAAAAGCCTGCATGCTATTCTTCTTAAAATCCAAATGTATTTTTGGAGACTGAGTTCCTACTGTTTGCGATAATGAACACCTCATGGATGGCAGGGAAAAAGAAATCAACTTTCTTTAATGCTACTGTTGGCCAAAGGGAAAGTGAAAAATAATTTTACAACAAGATATCCTCTGTACTAGAACTGCACATTTTTCCCTCATCCTTTGGTGCAGAAAGAAGTGTTTCAGGGCATCCTCCTTGTTTTCACCCACTGTTTTCTTCCCCTATACCCTGGAGGTTTGCCCTAGGGCAAACCCCATGCCACCCAGGGTGGCATAAGGCTGAGGAAGCCACCACAAATAGCTGTTTTCTCCCTGAGCACCAGACAGCAAGGGCTGACCAAAGTCAATGACAAGGCTCCTCTCAACTCCGCTGGATGTTGGATACTGCCCAAGCAATTGATCTAGGACATACTGCCTGGTAGAGCCTGTTGAACTGGTCTAATATTGGTCTGACAGCCCCTTACAGCACAGTGTACTGGCACCCCAGGATATACTCTGTCTTGTTAGCTGCTCTGTATTGTCTTCTGTAACTATAGCGAGTAATACAAAAACCATCTACTAATGAGGCTTAGAATTTTCCTTCGAATGATTGCCTTGCATATTTACATGCTTGTGGTTTGCTGCCATTATATGCACCATTTTTTTGGCCTATCTCATTCATTCATGCTCTCTGGTAAACACACTCTTTTGAGAGTGCTGCAAAGAATTTTGTTTCCTCCGGTTTTGCAGGATGCTTTGCTAGCTGTGTGTCAGTTGTCTTAGAAATGCTGGTTTAATTGGCTGAGTAGTCAGAGGGGTTTTTAGAGCTGCGGGCTCTAAAACTGGCATGTGCATTTTGTGTGTGTCTGAGGGTGAACGTGACGCCCAAAGACAGACTCTTTTAAACCTTGGTGATTGGCGTGATGCTCCCTCAGAAGTCAGAGGTTATGTTTCAAGGACCCTCTTTGCTCCTTGGGTTGCCAGCCCCTGGTGATAGGAAGTCTGCTTGGAGCAAGGTCACAGCAGCATGAACCACCTGCCCATTGCCTGGTGCCAGGGGCCAGGAGCCAGGCAAGCATGTGCCAAAGCTGCGAGATGCAGGAGGAGAGCAGGAGGGGAGAGGCCCAGGCAGAGGCTACTGCAGCTCTGCCCCTGGACAGCCTCCACTGGCTGCGATCCCTGGGGGTCAGGATGAGGTTTGCAGAACCACCTTTCATCTTTGCTGGACTTGTTCCAAAAGGCTGATGGCTCAAGGGCTGCAGCATCCTGCATGAGTGAATTCACTCTCTTTAGGGGCCTGACTGTAGCAAGGTATATGGCATATCAAAAGCACAGGCTTAAGTTCTTGAGGATTAAGCAAAAAATAGATAAGATTCCCAAATGGCCTCAGAGGAGCTAACAGCCGTCTGAACCTGATATTGATGGCACAACTGCCTAGGAGGTGCTAAAGAAGAAGGGGGGTGACTTCCATCCTGTCCAAAGTTGACCATCAGCCAACCCAAGGGTAGCACATCCTCCTGCTCGGTATTTTGGGGACAAAGCTGTAACCTAACACAGGAACTCTTTCTGCAGAGTTCCTAGCTGCTTCTTCTGCTTATTTTGTCCAGGAAGGGAAAGGACTTTACACTCTATGGCAAATGGTACAAATGGAGTGCAAATATTGGAAGAATCAGCTTCAGCTGTGATAAATCTAGGTTGGCTTAGAAATAGCTACAGGTCAAACATTTCTCCTGTCACTATACCTCATTTTTGTTGATATATAGTTGCTAATCCTAATTATTTGATCTGAAATGTGAATGGACATTTAGAATTGCGGAACTATGTAAATATTATACAAAGACACATTCCAGAATAAATTACCAGAGGAGTTATTCTTTAGAAATACTAGTTGTAATATATTGCCACCCAGCTCATGAGACAACTGCAAGGAGCATGCATGTCTTTATTTAAGAATGTTTCTTAGGAGAACTTTAACTTTAATTTAAGATTAGAAAATCTGTATATCTATAAGAATTCATGTGTAAAATGCATTTTACTCTTTGAAGCAGAAAGCTTTTAAGAGACTTAATTAATTCTGGTTTTAACATGGATGATGATATCCATCCATTAGTTACATGTACTCCAGGTGACGTACTGACTTCATTTAGGAGGATCTCTGCTTATGTGAGTCAAGTTCTATAGATGTGCTGACATAACTCTGCTGAGATACCACACACAGATTGCTTTTTTTTATGACTTTGAATATTTATTTGAAGTTTTAATTTCAAGATACTTTGATGGAGGTGGTTTTTTGTTGTTTTTTTTTTTTTTTTTTTTTTTTTTTTTTTGTTTGTTTCCTGATGTAAAAGGGTTTGCTTCCCCCATCTGGCCAAGTATCCATTGTGTCAATTTCTACAACTGTTGCTCCAAAAAGGAACATGGACTCATGTGGTTGAAGTGATCAGCCTCTCAGCCACCTACTGAAATAGCTTCAGTCATCTAAATACAAGCCTGCTCCATACTCTTTTGTGTTCCATTCCCAAACCAGATTTTGCTGCCTGTCCTTTCATAGAGCCATTCCCACTTTATACTTGTAATTCTCTTCCCTGCATTATTCCCTGTGGTTCCTCTCTACCCATGTCTTTTGCATGACCCCATGGATCTCTTGCCTTCCCCAAGCTGAAGTATTTCCCACAGCTCTTTATAAGTGGCCAGTGAAAATCATGAGGCACATCTGAGCACCTGCCCTGCCCTCAGCACCTTCTTACGTTTGTAGCTGTAGTATCTAAATGACCTTTAGACAAAGATTTTCAGAACTATAAAAGCATTTAGAAAGAAAGCAGCAAAACAAATAAGTTTAGAGTTGGTATCTCCAAAAGAAACATCTGTTTGTTTCTTGAGTGACCAAAGGCATATTCTTGCACATGTTCAGAACATGCTTCAGACTAATGTCCAAAGCTGCTAGAATGAACTTTCTGTTCAGTGCCCTTAATAATGGATCTTAATTTATTGCTAGCACTAATGTAACACCTTTGGTTTTATTAGAAAGGAAACTGAACTTTTTTTTTTTTTTTCCTTAAAGTACACATTGCAGCATTGAGCTTTAGGCTGCCCATATCTTCAAATTTTAGAAGCTTCAATAGATAGCTATTATCTGGAGAAGACTTTTCTCACTGGGAGTTCACTAGTGGGACTTCACTTGCTTGGAGCAGACTTCCAATTAGCAGCAAACTAAATAAGTTTAGAAAAGAATCAGAAAAATAGATATACTGGAGTGTGCAAGAGTATTGGATACAGATAATAGGAGACAGCACTGGTCAAAATGGTGCTGGAGCGTAGCAACAGGCCACATGGGTTATGCCTGTTCCTGCTGGCTTAGGAACATGGCTAGGCTGCACTCAGCCCCCTGCAAAGGAAAGAAAGACCTAATCACTGTCTTGCTTGGGAGAAAAGAATAAGAGAGGCTAGCAGGGAGCTGCCAACTCTTCAGCTAGAGTCCCAGTTTGGGGACCCAGATAAGCCATGGAGCATATCTGTAGTTGCCAACTCCTAGAAAATGGCTGCACATGAGTACAATTTCTCTTGCCTTGCTGGATGTATATGAGAAACCTGGCCCCAGGGGTCAATCTGAATTAATGGGGGTTGGGAGACTGAGGAACTGTTTAGAATATTTAAAGAAATACTACAATTCAGGTTTTGCTTCTTGGAGTGAGTGTGTGGCCACCTAGAAGAGAAATGTTTGTATGTTTGGTGAGTGTAAATGTCATTGCACGGAAAAACAGTTGTGCTTCTTAGATACTGCCCCTCTGTATGCTTCAGCAATTTTTCACTCATCTAGACAGCAATGCAATTTCGAACTTTCCCAGGGTAGCAATAACATCCACTCTTCACTTTTTGTAATATGTTCAAAGCTTTCTTGATAAGCACACACATGATGCATGACAAAGCAAGTATTACTCTCCTGCATCCTTCCCCTTCCCCATGAGACTCCTCCTTGGAGAGAGGAAATAAGTTCAGTACACTAACCACACAGGGAATACAAACACTCATTTAACGGGTGTCACACAAAGCCACAGTATAGGTGAAAGCATTCCACACTTCCTGTGAGTAAAGAGAACATGAATGGGAAACTTCCTCAAGGGTCAGTTTACTGGAGTGTGAGCGGAAGCTCTAAACAAGATCTCTCATGTCCACAGGGAATGCTCCAGCATGCAGAAGAAGTAAGATCTGATATTCTTAATGCAACAGTTAATGATTTGTTGATTAAATACCACATTCGAATTTATTTATAAAACAGAAGGCATATTTTATAATGTTTTTCTAATCTCTCCTTCTGGCAACAAATCTAGCTTATATTCACTGAAGTTTTCTTTCTGTGATGATACAAAGAGAGGCAAAGAATATTGATTTTGGTTGAGTGTTGAGATATAACCATCTGCTTGCCAAGCATGAATACTTTCAATTAATTTCCAGTAGAACCTAGAAAAGCCATTAAAACAGTCACTTTTGGCTGTTACAGGAAGCTTTTATTAGAGACATTTTAAAAGAATGCAACTGCATGGTGTTTTCCACTTGCTTTCCAAACACTAGTCCATCCAAAAAATGAGCATAATTTTGAATGGCCTCCTTACACCATCTACAGGATTTGGTAGGACATTTTGAAGGTCATAATTTTAAAGCCAGAAATAAGTCCTTACCTCAGAAGCAGTGCCAACATCGGCAGCAAGCACAGAGGAAAGGTCACTGTCCTACTTGGGAAATTAGGTGCAGTGCAAAGGAAATTTTTGCATATGAAACAGTAACGAGTCACAAGTACCTATCTCTCCACAGCAAGATGGTTGTGCCTGATTCTACTCTATAACCTGGAAACAGGGGCGCTACAATGGGAAGACAGCAAAGATAGGAGAAACTACTCCTGCCTGCCTTAGAAATGAAAATGAACTGCACTGCTGCCAGGCTTCTCCTGTAACTGAAATCACTGTAAATAATTTGGCACTGAGATTTGAAAATAAGAATTTGGATCATCATAGAGAGATTTTTTGCACTTCCATTTTACAAATGCTCCATATTTTTTTTCATATTTTTTTCAAAAATTGATTTTATTTTTTTTTCCCAGCAAGTGCTGTCATCTTGTATTTTATATCCTTCTCCTGGAGTGAGGGAGGTACATCTTTTCAGTGTATAGCTGAGCAAAATGGCCTGTGGAAGATGTAGGGTAATAAAAAACTCTACAGCATACACTGCTTCACCAGGGAAAGCAAGCTTGTCACTTTATTCAATAAAAGACATAGAAATACCATGGGATTTTTTTCCCCCTCCAATTGGGCCCCAAATGTTCTCATGCTATACTTGTAATGTGCATTACTAGCTGATTAGAAGTGACATCAATTAGTCACATGTCTGTGTTTCTGATGGAAATGAAAATGAGCTTCTGTACACAAAAATCTCAAATTCATCTCTACATTGCCTAGGGATTTTTTCTTCTGCAATATCAGTTATCAGTTTAATACAATATTGTTGGCTTAACAATGATATATTTCAGGCTGAAGGCAGAAATGCATTTTGCATTAATAAATTGTTTTGAGATGGGCTTAAAAAATATTTCATTATATAAAAGAGGCAGCTATAAAACCTATTTGGCGGTCTTTCAATCACTGCTACCTGTGGCCTATTTATACGGATGGCATTCATCAGTGTGGCAGGAAATATTAAACAAGCACTAGACACTTATTAGTTCTCCTCAAGCAGAAGTCCTCATACCTATGCCATGGGAAAAATTCACTTGGTATTTTCTTTCTTGCAACTGTTCTGCTGTTCATAATTTGATGGAAAATTGATTAATCACACATTTAACTTAATGCAAGATCTTCTGCACTGTAATAAATTATGGCCATTAATCAATAAGTACAAAGTAATTCCAGGAGTCTGGAGACATGCTGATTTCTAATAGAAAAACTTGTGCTTAGGCCTTCTTGCCAGTGACCACTTCATCTGAGGTATTTTGCACCTGCCCCAATCCAATTAGATGACATAATTAATGAAACTCAATGCAGTTGATAATTTGTTATACAAAGGAAAGAATGTTTTGTCACATCTATTAAGTCCTGATATACAAATCTTTGAGAAGGGGGGAATACTAGGAACCCAAGAGGGGAACCTACAACCTCTGTTACGACAGAGGAAATGTCTGTTTATTCCAGGGCACTGAGTATGCAAATACCACTGAGCTTTCAAATTTGCATGTTTCCTTCTCCTGTGTATAAAGTGGAACTAGCTGTGTACAGAAGCCTTCTATGCCATATTGCCATCTTCTTTTATGATTAGAGCAAGTATTCAGGAGGTGCTGTTTCCCAGGCAATCTAATCAATGTGTCCTGGATCGAGTATCAGTTACAGTTTTACATATCACAATCCATTTGCACCTGTTATATACAGCTAACATATAGGCACTCAATAGATTTTGGTGAAAGAGTGTGAAGATAAAAAGAACTAGTCTGCTGTAATTCTGTCACTAGGAGACGCCATGAGCAGCTTTTATTTAGAGACTTTGAAAAACAATTAGCTGAGGATTATAGGACTAAAAGGCCTTTACTAGCTGTACCTGGAAAATACTTTGCCCATTTAATGCCTTCTAAGCTGTCATTGTGCTTGAACTTCAGTCCCAGTGATTAATGAAAAGCTGCAGGGCACAGCTAGAAGCTAAAGTCTCAATTATGAAAAAGCAGTAACTAGTTTAATGTGCTGATGCTTTTATACTTAAACTGACAGCTGTGAAAAATGGCAATATTTCCAATCATGCTTTAATAATTTATCATTAATTTATTGGCATGTCCAACACACTTTACTCCTACTGTTCTTTTTCTCCTTTTGGGCTCATGGCATTTCAACACCGAAGAGCAAAATCTGTTGCAAATCTTTAAGGACGAACTTCGTTATGGTAGTGCCTGAGTGATTACTGTTTGCAGGCAGTCAGTATTATCAAGTAGCCCAGTTTATCGATGTAGATACAGTGTGAACATTTTTGTGGCCTATGATGTGCGAACATGTATCATTAGCTGCTGCTAAATCACTCTAACTCTGTCAACTTCAATGGAGTCAGACCAATTGAGAACTTAGATGGCTTTGTGCGACTGGGGGCGGTTAGCTTCATGCAGGCAGTTTTCGTTCGTTGGCCCAGCAAGCTGCCTGGATGGAGAACAGGAGCTGTCTGAGAGCTCTGATTCAAAAATTAAATTTGGAAAGTGTCCCTTTTGAAAAATGCAGGCAGTCTCACCTGCTACGAAGTCTGTGGAAACATTATTATTTTTAATACTGAACAATTGAATTGGTGCAGCTAAGTCAATTTAAAACAGCTGAAGATCTACAGTCCATTTATTTCTGGAATATTTTAAATTTTTTCTTTGTTGTTTTGGGCTCTCTGCTTGCCCAGTGTCTCTTGATCTGGTGTAGGAACAAAGAGAGAGGAACAAAGACAAATAATAAAACCTTGTTTCAGTACAATTTCCATGCTGAATTTAGTTTGTCATGGTTCAAGGCTCTTCCCAGGTCTGCTATGGACTGGACAAATATAAAGATGAACAATTATGAATTTCAGTTTCTTACTGCTCTTTTTTTTTTTTTTTAATAGTGGAAGTTAACCTGTGTTTATTTTTCATGATACTCCTGTCATTAACAAAAGCTTAATCATCCAAGCAAGAGTGACTCCGAGCATATTTTTTTGACACCAAACCTCAGCCTTATTTGTGCCTTTGCATTCATTTCTATTTGTGTAATGCCTGACACTGCTAAGATCTTGGTGACACTCAATTGCTGTTATTTCTTATTAGATCTAATGATTCCAGAGCTTTTTTTTAAACCTCATGTAGCCCTAAATGGTAGCTGAGCTCTTCTTGACAGCCTGGCTGTGCTGATGTGTGCCAGTGACTGGGTGGAAAAAACAGCCTGACCAAATGGTGGGGACAGTTATTCTGAACTGTTTGATGTAAACTATCAGAAAAATGTTATCTGACTGTCATTTATGAACTGATTGACTTCATGAGAAGTCAGGACAGAAGAAACATGGCTATGAGAGAATATTAATACAAATTGATGTGACACGTATAATGGTCTAACTAGTATAACATACTATATTGCCAGACTCTTCACAAAAAGCTTTAGTATGTCCAATTTGAATTGATGATTGATATGATGGAAAGGACCTGTGAAATGGTTTGTTCCATATGTTAAAAATTTGCTATTTTCCATTAATTAAAAAAAAAAAAAAAAAGAGAAGAGATTTTTGCCTAAGCTTGTATTTGTATTTGGAAATTTTTTGTTTGAAGTTTTGATCATTTTGATCATTCTTTTCCGTGCAGACAGAGTTTATACTAATTAGTTAACAGTCCAATTATTATCAAAGGGAGCTTTGAATGAAAAGGAACCAAGTTCCTAGCCCTGCCGTAACTACATGTTTGAGCACCAAGTGTGGCACTTCATTAGGAACCCTGGAAATGGGCTAAGGAAAGTGAGTCATTAGTAATATTTATGTCTACTACTGTTCCTTAAAGGAATTGAATACCTCTTTTGGGAATTACTACCTGGAAAAGAAGGCTTATCCTAATCCGTGTTATCTGTCATACTGTAGGCCTAATACTGTCTTTTGGCAACATGTGAGAGGGTGGAGAAATACAACACAACATATATGAGTGGCTGAGATGCAAAAGGTGTATCTACATTTGTGAGGTTCATTGCTGGATGTACAGCTAGCCACCAGCAATCACTCTATTGTCACTTGGCTACCCCTTATTTTTCAGGCTCCTAGTTTGAGGCTTGATTACAGCAATTTAGAGGATGTACGAAAACCAATTCCAGCAACTAATTGAAGGAACTCTACTAATTACAAAAGGCTATGAAACAAATAACAATTGGCAACAAGATTGGGATCATTTTCTGTATTGGAGACTTCTTGTAAAGTGACCTGTGAATTAAACAAATGTATCATTATATTTTCTTGATTGGATCCAGACTTTGAAAAACATTATTTATATTGACTTTATTGTACATTTATAAGTATTTGGTATTTTCCTTCATACCCCAAGTCCTGGAGCTATGTGATGATTTAAAAATTTTACTTATCATAAAGGAAAATAAAAATTAAATTTCACTGCTACTTGATTGAGGAGAAAGGCTTCAAAGTATGTATCCCAAAGGCCCAATTTAAGCAGATAAATTAAAAAAGGCCAAATTTTATTTTTGATTTAAAAATTCTCTTTTTCAAAAGCCTTAATATCTATTGGGACTGACTGATTTTTTAATGTTCAAAGTTAGCAATACTGTGGCACAGATATAAATATAGCTGCTAATACAGATTACTTTACTGTTATTTGTGAAACTAAATGCAAAGATTACAAGACCCAGCTCTTAAATCTAGTCCTTCTATAGCACTTCTTGTTTGACATAAAGTCCCTATAGATTGATTCAAGCTTTTGCTGAGACAGCCATTTCAATCAGACTTTTTTTTAAGGTAAGACAGTGTTTTTTGAAATTAATTTTTAAATAGAGGTCTGTGTAGCTGAGCAAACACTGATTATCTAGTCATTATCTGGACACCCCAGACCTTCCCTAACATACCTCCCTGAGAGCGAGGATGGACTGTATATATATATATTCGAGGACTATATCTCGGGATCCTATCTGTGGGATGGATGGCTGTAATGCAGCTTTATTCCATGGTATGTCCAGTCTAGATAAAACTGTATCATTTCTGTTAGAGTAACTTTCTGCGTGTGCTAGCATATGTGCATGATTACAAGAATACGTGCGTGCATGATTACAAGAATTACAGGAATACATCTATCTTATATATGATTTTCCATGTATTTGCAGTAGTCTTCAAGTAGTAAAATAAAAACCCCATTAATTTCATGTTTGTCATCTTAAATACCCTTTTAAATAAGCTTAAACCTCTTACACTTATGCCTGTGCTTTATCTCTTCCCAAGTGGCTCCATGCTTCCTAAAAATAGTTCTTTCCAGTATGAGAGTATCTCCTCCTCTGCTGCTGAATTGGATAAGGATATTGTCCATTCTGCAATAGAGGGATTTGTCTCACTTTCCCACTCTCTTAGTGAGGTATTTTTAGCAGTTATTAACATTAGCTTAATCCAAATATTATTTACAGCAGAAGCACTAGATAACTTAGTAATGTCATTTAATACATGTAAGTCTAGAAAATGCTGAAATTTCAGTCCTATTGCCACTTTGATAAGGCCAAGTATTTTCCTATTAAAATTGTGTGGCTCTGGAATTCAATGCCAGATGATAAGTGCCTCAGGTGCAGAAGGAAATGTATATAATTGGTCTCATTCTTCACAAGGTACCTATGATAAAATGTCAAGGCTTCTCAGCACCCTTATTGGTAGAGACTTCTTTAGCACCTAGTTTAACCATGATTGTCTATGTTTTAACTATGTTTAACATGTTTAACTATGGTTGTCCACCATAGCCAGCATTGTTTCTGAGGGCATTGCTGTCTGAGTGCAATATTTTCATGAAGAAGCATTCATATTACTGAAAGCATTGTCTTTGTGGACGTTTTAGATTGGCCTAAGTTGTATTATATTATACAAGTATACCAGTTTGTCTCTGACTTCTGTAGGTTACAAAGAATCTTGCGACACTGATAATACGCTCTGCAACTTCTGCCAAATACTGCCATTTTTCCTAGTGACCTACTTTCTCTGAAAGTCAAAACCACTTCAACACTTTCTCAGACTGTTAACGTTGCAGTGGGATTAGAGGTACACCCGCAGTTCTGCTTGGGAAGCATGCTTTGAGCTAGAATCCTAGAGAAAACATAACAGACCAGGAATCTTCTGATTAATTTCAGCAGATCAATCACTACATGGGACGTGAGAAATTCAGAACCTACAAATAATAGAAAGCAGTGGATATGTGTCACCTCTGTAGTGAGTAACGGGGGCTGCAGGTGGGAGTCATGCATCATGTCAAAAAAGCTCCCTCCCACTTAAGTCATGATACAGTTTGGCCTCATGTGACAGGCAGCTTGGTTTCCAACGCCGCTTACAAAGTGTCAAGCCAAAATGCCACTTACAAGGAAAACCAAGCCTACCATTTTTCTCCAGCTGCGTTGTTTCTAATTCACTACGCTATTTGTCCAAACTCTGCCTCTAAAGCTCAGGTAGAAGCTAGGCTTTCCTGCCCAACTGGAAAGCAACATCTCGCTCTTCCTAACTCAAAGGGACATTGGTTGCTTTGGGCTGTGGTGGTAAGGATAGCTGGGTACTTCGCCTTTTCTTTCTCCCTTGCTCTTCCTTCAAAAGTGAGTCCAGCCTGGAATAGTTCACTTAATACCACATTTCATATAATAACTGCTCAGAGAATCTTTTCTTTACTTTTTGTGCAAGCTGAAGTAATGTTTGGCTACACTGTGACACTGAAGCCCATCCTGGATGAATAGAAGTGGTTGTGTCCCTGGGCCAGTTTGCAGTGTTACATGCTGGATCTACAAGGAAAGGTCTAGAATGGCTTGTATTGCTAGGAAACATATTTACTATGTGATAGGACAAGGTTTTTGGTTTTGTTTGTTTTTAATAAAAAGACAGCATCAAATCTGTACAATGTCAGGTGAGTCACTGGTAGACCCTGCAATGGGGTGCGGGTGTGCACTTTTAATTGAAACAGCAGTGGTCAAAAGTGAGAAATTGTCTTCAGCGCAGACTACCTCCATACTCAGATGTCTAGAGATAACGTGTTCTGATGGATGTACTGAAGGCACAGTCCCAGTACCAGAGTAGTATGATGAGAAAGATCAGTTTAAAATGTCTAGGGCAGGAGTGGATCATTTGACGGACTCACTTTAGGTGTATAACAACTTGGAAAGTTATCTCCAAGTTTTGATAATTGCTTTGCCTTCTGAGACTTCCAATCTGTTTCTTAGCTCTTCTTTTTAGTGTGAAAAAGTCTCCCATTTCTATTCTTTGCCCTACATACTTGGGTCAGGAAGTGAACATCCTATTTTTGCAGCTTTGAAGCCAAATGGCTGTATGACCAGCTGATTTCTTCACAGAATCCTTCTTAGATGTGATTTTTTCTTTTTTTTTTTTTTTTTTTTTTTTACAAGAGGAGCCCTCACTATTTCCGCAGTCTCTACTTAAAAGAAATAGGGCAATATAACCATAAGAAGATTCACAGTTTTAACTGCTGAAGGGCACAGTAGTCAATGGCAGGAACAGCTAATGTTATTTAAACAGTGGCTGAATTGGAAAGAAAGGTTTGTTAAAATAATTTTTTTTAATACAGAATAACAGAATCAAAAGATATATTAAAGAAACCTCTGAATTCTCCATTAACTGTGAGTGCAGCATTTTTTGTTTGAGAGTTAAATTTTTGTTTGACAGTTGAATCAGAATGTATTTGTTTTGAACCGTCTTGCTTCAAGAACTCGTGGAATGCACATTTGAATATATCTTATTACAACTTCAGGCTCAATTTTGACTTTGGAAGAGTACTGGAGAAATGAGATTACAGGTACTAACTCCTCTCTGGGACAAAGGCAGCCAACTCTGAATGCACATTTCGTTCTTAGGGGACCTTATTAACACAGATTTCTTAAGTAAAATGAGTTATTTATTCAGCTTCAAGGTACCTTTTTGTAAACATTAAACCAGAAGATTTCTTCCAAGCAACTATTCTGGGGAAAGAATTGTGAGGAGTCATTTTGGGAAGCAAATTAGGGAGTTTTTAATACAATTTAATGTATGCAAGCACAACATATGACAGTAACATTTCATTGCTGTGTAAAACAAGTCATCCAGATTTATATATTGAAGTCTCTGTTAGTAGTTAATCTGCTGCTGGCCACCTGCAGAGGAGGAATGGAAAAGCTTCCTTTTGATCTCTTTTGTGAAATGACCTTCAAGGGTGAAAAAAATATAAAAGAAAATAAATGTGAATGAAACTTAAAAGGTTTGGTACAAATATTCTGTTGGGAACTGTTTGGTCCTTTAAAAAGATGTCCATATAGCACATAAAATGTATGAAAGCGTGTAACATCTATGCTTTAGGTCAAGCAGACTCATAACCCGTTATTGCAACTTAGCTAACTTTTTGCAGGCCTCTGAGACACGGTGTTAATCTGGTAGATGACTTTGCGAGTACTCTGTGTCTGAGCTGAGAAGGACAGCTTTGAATATGGAAATGAAGGGTTAGTGGGAAGAACAGCGATTTAAAGTTTGCTGTGAAATGTATCTCTTCTTTACAAGGGTTATCATTCAGTTGCAGTACTTCTGTGCCTCCTATGTAGGATATTCATCTCTGTGCCTGAACTTCAGGGTTTTGTCTTGTACCTGTCTGTTGATTTGGGTCCATGTCACTGGTAGGAATACAGCCCTAACTGTAGTGGCCCTTTTAGTGGAAGGGGCCAAAGAAAAGCTCCTTCAATCTTGCCTGAATCAGTAAACTTTAACGATTCACTCATGCATATAAATAAACCCAAGCATTTGCACATTACATTATCTTTGTGTGTAAATTAAGCTAAAGGTCTGAAAATCATGCTCTGAACCTCTGAGTGGGTAGAGATAATTCTGGCTATTATACCTATCCATTTTCCTATGATGCTGAATTTCTCAAACTGTCTGTAAAAGCCCAGGTTCTCCTCTGACCCTTGCACATACCCAGACACCAGGAAGACACGTCTTAATGGATAATGGTTCCATTGTGGGAATACTGTCAGTATCATATCAATGTGACATAAATATAGCAAATTAGCTGTATGTTACTTACATCAGACCTGCTTCAGCTCTTTGTGTGGAATGCAGAAGGTACAAGTGAAAGCTCTCTGAAGCAGCATGAGTCTTTTCTTGTTTTAAGCAGTACTTCTGTGAGAAACTGCACCAAGTTTTAGATTTGGTACTAATTCAAGGATATTATTTTTCCTAAAGTAAGAAAGAACTAAGGTTCAGAATTGAGCACTTGAAAATTGGTATTTTGGCAAAATTTTCCTTAAGGAAAATTATTGCCAGCCTTGACCAAGCACATGAAAATGAGATATTTCTTGTGCATATCACTTTGTGCTTGTGTCCCTGCCACTGTTATTCCTGCTTCAAGGTGGCATATTTCATGACTAAATGTACAGATCAGCTAAGAGGATTCTTTGTAAATATGTTTAGTTTCAGAGACTCAAATTTATTTAGTTCGTTTTACTGTTTCTTCACACATTTAAAAAAATAGATGTATTTAGTCTCTTGAATCAGAAGATTTTAATTGTGACTGTTTTTCTCTTCCAGACTTGCAAGCACAGACATTGCTAAAGGATAATACTGCCTTTGTCACTCAAGAAGTATTGCAAAATGATATTCTGAGAAGTGTTAGGATAAAATGACGTATCAAACATTTTCTTCCCCTGCATTTTCCAGTTCTGCATAAAGATGTTTTATCAATATCAAAACATATGAATAATCAGAAGATAGCTTATAAAACTAAAGGTGCTTTGGAATTTGTGCATTTTTGCTCAAGCATGGAGGTGACAAGTGTTATGATAAAAGTTCATAAGATTTTTGGAACTTACACCCTCCCCTAAAGTGCAATTCCTGCAAACAAGGAATGTACCAATATCTGGTTGTGTGTAATCAAAAATGACACAATACTGAAAATTAAATGCTGGCAATATTTTTTGAGAAAATATCAAATAGCAAATACATATGCTGTGTTTTTTTGCAGACACTTGAATTTTCATTTCATGAGCCTGTGCTATTTTTTTCCCTGCCCCCTTTCCTGGGAACATCTTTAAACAATGGCTTTCAACAAGTCTCTTTTTTTCAATTTTTCAGCTGTACGGTATCAAATTGCATCAGTCTGATCACATGTGTGTTTTTTTGTAGGAGTCAACACTGAATGCATGAACAAATTACTAGGGTACAAGTTTAAAATCTAAGGGATAGGAATAAAACATTGCAATAAAAATTTCTCAAATACTGATCCACAGACTTATAATAATTTCTCTAAAGTAATAGATAGACTTCTGTTTTCAGAGCAGTTCTGTTGTGATGTGTGAATTTTGCCAGAGGAGAACTTAGAAAAAATATGTTGTAGATTAGTGCAGTGACTTTTTCAATATGTAAGACTACCCATGGAAGCGTTTTTGGGAAAGGGCATAAATTCACAGAGCCATTTTTCCCTTCTGAAATATTAGAGATGTTTTGCAAACATTATACTACCATGAGGCTTTATCTTACTTTTGTCCTGTTATATCTTAACTCTTCAGTCATCTCTGACTCATAGCAGTGATTACACTGACATTGGTGGTATGTTGATTTAAATGAATGAAAGCATATATTTGATGCATATTAGAGGTCTGCATTTACCTGATGCCTTGACTTCAGATTTACAGGAATAATGTGACACTATGAAGAAGTATAAATCTGGTTAGCCAAAACTATCTGCCTTCTCATCTCAGAAATTATGGCTACCCAAATTTGTGTATTTGTGTTAGACCAACAATACCTGTATCTTCCTGGTAATGGGTGCACAAACCTCCTGAATATCCTTTGATTTTCCACCAGCTCCTCCACAGAGGTCAGGAAAAGCCTTCATCTCTATCTGTAAATGTATGTAATGCTGACAGCACTAACTTGCAGAGAAAAACAGAGTGCTACAGGTTTCCCTCCCAGTTTGATGCCACTTACACTAACTCATTAGATGGTAAATAATCCCCACAAATCCTGAGATGGATTCTTTCTGAGAAGCATACAAAATGCTCTGGAGGGGCACAGGGGTGTTGGGTTCCATGGTGTTGAGAAGCACTGGGAGTAATCCAGCCTTAATGAAGGAAACGTTTCTCAGCCTTGTCTGAGAGAGCATTGGCTTAGTCACATCTTTTGTTAGCATACAGTTGAATTGTAAGGTGTCCTTTAAATGCTAGAATTACACCTGTATTAAAAACCTATTCTTGCAGGTTATTCCTACAATGTCAGATGTGCAGCTACCTGCCTAGCCTACTGTGTACACTACCTAACCCTTTGTCTTACCTAGAAATGATACTGATGTCTCAGGAGCTTCTTGTTAGAAAAACAAAGTAGACTGGATGACATTAAAAAGAAGAAAAATAAGAATTTGATAAACTGCCTCTTGCACTTTGCAAAATAAACTAGGGAATTTAAATATTATTCTTAAATACTTAAGGTCAAGGATTGACAGCTTTTAATCCAAGGTTTTCCTAAACCATGACAATAGATGGCCATTCTTCAAATTGTAATAATCAAAGCAAGGGTTAATTTATAGCTCATTTGTACTTTCCCTGCTCAAGCCCATGCTCAACCAATTGTACTGCTTCACTGTGGCTCAAGGGAAATTTTGCCACTGCCTTAATGGAAACAGAATTCATGACCTAGAACTTGTTCCTCTCTGGCATTACTCTGACTGTATTAATTTGAAACTGGTCGTGTGGATACGGGTGTAAAACTACAGTAACACCCTGGTGAAACAGGTCCTTAAGCCCCTGAATCCATGCAAACTGTGTGCACCTCAGTGAACTGTATGTTCAGACTTTGTTTTTATGCTCAGAAAGGAGAAAACACACCCATAGTTCATTTGCATAATAAATGCAATGGGAAAATAATTCTATGGGGACAAACATTGTTTGGTTTGTCATGAGACATACTTGACAGTTACTGCTTTGTCCCTTTTGTGCTATTGCAATACAGTTATAAGATTGTGCCATAAATCTGAAAGGCTGTTTCGCAAAGTTCGTATCTGCATTTGCTACCTTTAATATTAATATGAGAATATCTTTAAAGTGAGTAAATTGAGAAAGTGGCTGAAACTATAGTTTATAAAAGAAGATTAGTGGGTTTAATATGCACTGGAGAATAAAAGAAAAATCTTATTACTGTATGGAGAAATTACCTCATAAAGAAGCTAATACAGCAGGCTAGGGAGTAATTTTTAACAAGGTTTTTATGATGCACAAGTGTAGGCAAGTTAATGAACTTATCTTTCTAGTTATTTTCAGATTGTAACAATGCATTTCTTTTCCGTTCCATGCTTTAAAAAGTAAAACACATTTAATCACTTTTAATAAAACTAACTCATTAGTTTGATAAATCAAGTAAAGTCCTATATTCCTCCTGTTGTGGCAGTGCTGCTTAGAAACTAGATCAGGTGAAAACATTTAAGTATAGAGCAGAGCAAACTACCAGGTTTATTCATTATTGGAATTAAAATGTGTCACATTTACAGGGAATGTTTATTTTTGGAAAGACCTGCTCTGGTCTCAGTGCAGAACTTAGCAAATAAAAACTAAAATAGGGACTGAGGCCAAGATTTTGTTTTAACAATTCCACTCTTTGCAAAATAGCCATGTGGTCTTTGACATTCATAAAACAGACATCTGAAGAATGTCACATCCAACAGCAAAGAAACCACAGGGGGGAGTTGGTAAATACAGAATGTCCATCTGTCAGCACCCCAGCATGGCATGCGTAGGTATTGTTTAGAAGGAGCATGTCCACATTTTTCTGCCCAAATGCAAAAGATAGACTGCTGAGTAAAACAGTTCAATCTTTATATTGATTAAAGAGATGTGCTTTCCTACCATACAAAAATGACTGTACTTGAAATTAATTCAGCAGCATTCTAAAGGAAAACTGAAGGTTGTCAGACACTCACTGCAGGTTTTAATACAGATGTCTTAGAACGGAAATAATGTGGACATACCACAACAATTTGACACTACAATAGGACATTTCATCGAGAGTTTATCAGTACCTCATCTAGACCACAACCATGTAAGCCACAGTCATGTTCGATGTTAACATTATTTACAGCTTTCATTGTGTCATGGGACAGGACAACCTTCCCAGAAGCACACTGAAGGGAAGAGAGGAGTGTGCTGAGAAAAATTGCTGATCAGTTAATTAACATAAATGGATGGGTTGGTTGGTTTTTCCTTTGCCAGTGAGAACATTCTCCCACATGGACGTGGAAGAGCTATTTGCAAAGAGCAGCAGCAGGAAGCTTTCTGCTGTTACAATACCCTGAGTGATGAGCAAGTTGCATACTGCTCAAAGTGTTTGAGTGTCTCCACACCCTTGTTAAAGGCCACAGTCAACAATCTTTACTGCATTGAACCAATTAATCTAAGAAAGCTTATGGTTGGTGTGAAACTGAGGTATAATTACCACAGTGTATTTACCATGAGGTAGAGAAGTATTGGTTTTCCCAAACCACATTTTATGATTTTCACACTGCTGATGAGCATCTAAAATGACTAATTTGCTGTTTAGGGTTCACTGGTGTCTTTCTTTGTTTAAAGTAAATAATCCCAAATACTTATTCTGAGTTAAGGCATATCTATATACTGTAACAAACACAAATCTGAATCTGGCTGGAGAAATATATATAGCGATCTACCTATCCATCTGTCCATAAAATCTTTGAAGAGCCTTCTGAAAGAATGTCTGACAGTGATTTCCCTGCTTTCCCCTTTTATGGTAGACTGTACTCTTCTTTTTTTGGGGCCCAGGATAACATGATTCTTACCGAGTCCTCCTTTGAATCTTCTCTCTATACAGGTAAGTTTGACTTTCAGGGAAAAAAAGTTCTCTCTTCCTTTACTTTTTCCCTCAAGAAAATTTTCTATCTTTGAGAGAATGCTGCGAACTGCTAAAATGTGATATCTAAAAATATTTACAGGAAAAAGAAAACTGTTTCCATCTTTCTGATTCTAAGATACATTTTTCTACCTCGCTATCTAGCCTTAACCTAATGATGTATTTTGATAATACATGTTTAAACTTCAGAGCTGAGAATGCCTGTCTAGTATAGACGACCCTGAGCTTAAGTTAAAATTCAAGTTGCTCTTGAGTTCCACCAAATTCAAGCCACCTCAGCCACTAAGCTTGGTGTGACCTTGAAGCCGGTGTTTGGAGCTGACCTCTCCAGGCAGTTGACACTGCAAGTACTGGATGCCCCTGAAGGGTAGCCTTGTATCAAAATGATGTGATTCAGTCTAATCACTGACTTCATAAGAAACAGCTTCTTAAATCACAATTGAATGGAAATTGAAGTAAGATGCTAGATGACAAGAATGAGAAGAGGACAGTTTTTTTGTTCACTGAGGTTTTGACTGTGTTTCCTGACCATAATATCCCAAGTTTATCTCCCTCTTAGTGATTTTGAACTTGTCTTTCAGTGAAAATTTTATATAAGGATGAGATACCACCACCACCTTCATGTTTTTGTTATGCATCTGTGCCTTTTATTTCATTTTGACGAAGACTGGCCTTAGAAATATTTTCTGCTGAGTTAAAAAAGGAAATAAATTATTGGTGGTTTTTTTCCCAAATAATAATAATAAAATAATAGAATCAAACATTGTGAATGCTGTGGATTCAGAGGCTGCTGATTAGCTAAAATGGACTTACAAATATAGAGCCTTGACCTCAACCAGCTCCTGCATGATTCCTCATTCTTTGGGTTTGATTGCAAAAATAATTTGGTATTTTACTGTAAGTATGTGCAAAATAAATATTCTTCGTTTTCAAGAGCAAATCACCTATAGAGATGTATTATTCATTATATTGATTATGTTTATTATTATATGTATTTATTCTAATCTGTATAAAATAACATCAGTTTTAATATAAAATACAAGTATCTGCAGCAGTGAGAAGGTAGCAGATATTGATTATCTGTGATTAGAAAAAACACTGTCAGATGATGAACAGTGTACTCGTTTGTAATGCTTAAACTTTAAAGATTTGAACTGTTTTTCTATATATGTTATTGGAAATCAATAAAAAGGCAACACTGGTGTGAATAGAAAGAAAAGGTGTATGAAGAGAATGAGCCAACTTCTGCTCTTAGTAAACTCTATAGACAGATAGGAGCAGGCTCATGCTTCCAGGCCCTTGTCCTCATGGGGGACTTCAACCATCCTGATATCTGTTGGAGGGACAGTATAGCCCAGCACAAGCAATCCAGGAGGTTCCTCAGTTGTGTGGAAGACGATTTCCTCTTGCAAGTAATACAGAAGATGACAAGGAGAGGCGCCATGCTTGACCTCATGCTCACCAACAGGGAGGGGCTGGTTGGAAATGTGACTCTCCAGGACAGTCTTGGCTGTAGCAATCATGAGATGGCTCAGTTATCGATTCTCAGGCAGTGAGAAGGGCATGCAGCAAGCTCACTGCCCTGGACTTCAAGAGAGCAGACTTTGGTCTTTTCAGGAATCTGCTTAGTAAAGTTCAATGGGATAAAGCCCTAGAGGGCAGGGGGGCCAAACACTGCTGGTTAATGTTCAAGGATCACCTGCTCCAAGCTCAGGAGTGTTGCGTCCCAGCTAGAAGGAAATGTGACAGGAGGGCCAGGAGACCTCCATGGATGGATAACAAGCTGCTGAGGAAACTCAGAGGGGAAAAAAAAAGCTTATAAAAGGTGGAAGTGAGGACAGGCAGCCTAAGAAGAACGTTGTTTGGGATGTTGTCCAGGAAGCTAGGGAGGATGTCACAAAAGCTAAGGCCCAGTTGGAGTTGGGTATGGCAAGGGGTGCCAAAGATAACAGGAAGGGCTTCTCTAGGTATGTAACAAACAAAAGACAGACTAGGGATAATGTGAGTCTTCTCTGTAAGCTAACAGGAGAACTGGCTACCCTGGATTTGGAGAAGGCTGAAGTTCTCAATGACTTCTTTGCCTCAGTCTTCACTGGCAAATGCTTTGACCACACCACCCATGTCTTGGAAGGCAGATGTGGCAACTGTGAGAATGAAAACCTTAGGCCCACTGTAGGAGAGGATCAGGTTCAAGATCATCTTAAGAACCTGAATGTGCACAACTCCATGGGACCTGATGAAATCCATCAGCAGGTCCTGAAGGAGCTGGCAAATGAAGTTGCTAAGCCAATGTCCAACATATTTGAAAAATCATGGCAGTCAGGTGAAGTTCCCGATGACTGGAAAAAGGGAAATATAACCCCCATTTCCAAGAAGGGGAATATGGAAGCCCCAGGTAGCTACAGACCAGTCAGTCTCAACTCTGTGCCTGGCAAAATCTTGGAGCAGATTCTCCTGGAAAGCATGCTAAGATACATGAAAAAACACAAGGTGGTTGGCTACAGCTAGCATGGCTTCATTAAGAGGAAATCCTGCCTGACCAGTTTGGTGTCCTTCTGTGATGGGGCTACGGAACCGATGAATAGGGGCAAAGCAGTTGACATCATCTACCTGGATTTACGCAAAGTGGTTGACACTGTCCCACATAACATTCTTGTCTCTAAACTGGAGAGACAACAATTTAATGGATGGACCAGTCGATGGATAGAGAATTGGCTGGATGCAAAGAATTGTGGTCAATGGCTCAATGTCCGGTTGGAGACCAGTAACGAGTGGTATCCCTCAGGGATTGGTGTTGGGACCAACCTTGTTCAACATAGTTGCTTGTGACATGGACAGTGGGATTCAGTGCGCCCTCAGCAAGTTTGCTGATAACACCAAGCTGTGTGGTTCGGTTGATATGCTGGAGGGAAGGGATGCCATCCAGAGGGACTTTGCACATGCTTGAGAGATGAACCAATGCCAACCTCATGAAGTTCAACCAAGCCAAGTGCAAGGTCCTATACCTGGTTCTGGGCAATCCCAGGCACAGTTACAGGTTGAGCAGAGAAGAGATTCAGAGCAGCCCTGTGGAGAAGGGCTTAGAAATGTTGACTGAGGAGAAATTTAACATGAGCTGGCAGTGTGCGCTCACAGCCCAGAAGGCCAACTGTAAACTAGGGGGCATCAAAAGCAGTGTGACCAGCAGGTCGAAGGAGGTGATCC
>WYDI02020113.1:0-32223 GCA_009867235.2 Psittacus erithacus | reverse complement strand
ATCCAGCCAGTTCTTTATCCACCAAGTGGTCCACCTATCAAATTGATGTCTCTCCAATTTAGAGACAAGGATGTCACGCTGGACAGCGTCAAACGCTTTGCACAAGTCCAAATAGATGACGTCAACTGCTCTACCCCTGTCCATCAGTTCTGTAGCCCCATCATAGAAGGCCACCAGATTGGTCAGACAGGATTTCTTCTTAGTGAAGCCATGCTGGCTGTCACCAAGCACCTTGTTTTTCATGTGCCTTAGCATGCCTTCCAGGAGAATCTGTTCCAAGATTTTGCCAGGCACAGAGGTGAGACAGTCTTGCTGAGTTTATCTGTAAGTCTTATAACAAGGCTGATTTCACTTTGGATTAGAAAATATACTCCTGCTCAGTTCTCTGCCAAGTTGTGGTGCAGAGAGATATCCATCCACCAGCTGTGGTTTATCCAACTACCAATCTTAGTTCTTGAAAAAATACCTTAACTGCATGAAAGCAGCCTCAATCAAATGTATTAACAAGTAACTGGTTAGGTTTCCGGAATATTACTGCCTTTTACGAAAAATAAGCTATTATGTAGTTTGAAATAAGAAAAAAGATAAATTGCCATATTTGGGTTATTTAGGGTTTCTTTTTTTCACAGAAGTTTGTCCTGATTCAGAATCCTATGCATTTATGCTAAAATCACTGCATAGTTTAACTAAAATCATTCACCTTCCTGAAAAGCAGCTGAAGACTAAAAGGAGTTGATAAAAGACTCTGAAGTGCTCAGCTTTCAATGAGTTTTAGGTCTGAAACACCTGATCAACTTACTGTTATCAGATGAAAATCTATGTGTAAACTTTTAAGAGGCTTAGATATAAGATAAGCTACTTCCTGCAATGTAGAGCATGTCTACAAATACATATTGCAGCTCAGCTCACAAACCATGAATTGATTGTTCCTTAAGTTCCAGTATTTATAAACTGAAATTTTCCAATCTTGAGGTTAGAATTAAGTTTCCAAATCATTTGGGGACCTTAGAAATTTCTTTCTAAGTCATCTGTTTCTGAAGAATAAAAAAATTATGACTTATCTTTGTAAAATGACAAAGAATAATGCACATTTCCCATGGTTTTTTTATGGTCCCCTTAGGTACCTCAGGATGAATGGGGAGGATACCCAGCTGGTGGGAAAGATGAAGAGATCCCCTGCAGAAGAATGAGAAGTGGGAGCTATATTAAGGCCATGGGAGATGAAGAAAGTGGAGACTCCGATACTAGTCCCAAGACATCACCAAAATTAACTGTTCGACCAGAGTCATTATTAAAATCCATTGGACAAAGACCACTGGGAGATCATCAAAAGTAAGTTTCACGTGCCACATTATACATCTTTCTGAACATTGCCATGACTTGGGTAATTTTTCTTTGTGTCTTGATGGTCAGCAACCCTGAGAAAATAAGATGCTGCTGTAAAAAATCTAACTTCTGTGATTTGTTTTAAATTACCTACAGTTTCTTGTGATTATTGGATGAAAACCTGCCATGTTCCTCCATACATATAACAAACCTGCTACTTCAGAAAGAGTTTTTCATGCTTACTGAAGAAAACACATCCATTTTTATCAAAAGTTTAAAATTCTGAACTTTTCATTGTTAAATGGATTGTTTTATAATCTTTGTTATTTCATTGCTTTCTCTAAAATAGAAAATACACTCTCTTCTATACTAAGATCATAACAAATTTATAATTCTATCATATATTTGGCATCTTCCACCTTTTTTATCAGCACAAGGCCTTATGCATCAGCTATACTGTATCATACTCCTTTAAACACATTGTAGTGGGTTTTGTTTGACTGTTGTGCTGGTTTTTTTATTCTTACTGTCTACAATATGGTCTATTAAATAACTAAAGAAAATTTTAAAACTACAGGAAAGTGTGTAGTTATATGTTTCTCTCCCTTTTGCCCTTTTGATATATCATTTTTATAAGTTCACTGTATATATATTTTTAAAGATATTTCCAAAGTGGTAGCCTGATTTCAAATCCACAGCTTCTATTAATTTGACTGGGTATTTCTCATAGCTTAGAAAATTGATCTTTTTGCCTGAGAGGAATACATAAAATAAAGAAATTAAGAGTGAAACCTTTGATCAAAGGTTGTTTATTGTTCTGTAGATAATACCATGTATAGTATGCCATAGGGACTCACCTTTTCATAAAATAAAACAAAACAAAATGAAAACCTTAGGCAAAAATTCTTTTGGCTTAATTAAATTGAACTATTTGGTTTGCAGTCGGGAAGAAAACCATCTAGTTTCACAATTACTGAAGAGAACAGTTTACAACTCTGTTGTTTCAAATGGCTTGCCCTCACATCTCTGTAGCCTCAATTCAGAAGTACAAAGACGTCTGTTCTATAAGCTGCTATAAGATTTCTGAGATGCCGTGAAACAAGACTAACAGGTTTCTGCTCTCCTTTGGCAACTGAAATCCCGGCAAGATACCCTAAGGCATCTTAAAGAGTGCCAGAGACCTATGTTTAGGCAACTGAGCCAAATTCTGAATGTGAATCTGAAAGATTTGCTAGAATATTAGTTCCAGTGATGAAAATGTGGCCTATAACCTAAGTGTTGCTGGCAGACCTGTACCTGGCTAATTTCCAGTGATGACAAGGAAAGCCCTTAATGACAGTGGCTGGAGGCAATATTTGAATTTTTTATACCGTCAATCATTGTATCTGGGCTGAATTTTGGTTTTCAGACATGCTGGTAACATTGACTGGTTCAGGCTGAATATTTGAAAGTCCTTAGGAAACAAAAAGGTGGCTATTTTTCAGCCTGTGAGTGCTTGTCAGTGGGAGTAGAGGTCTTTCAGGATGAGGAGCACATAATTTCTCTTCCATGGTAGAGATGCATGTTGTGAATTTTTCAGTTCTGGATTTTCTCATAAATAGCTCTGAAAGCTGTGGGTCCTGCAAAAGGGCAGTTATTCTCATGGGATGAAATGTGCTAAGGGAGAGTAATCTAACATTTGTGGCTTGTTAAAAGTGACCCTTCTGAAGGCAACAAGGATGAGAAGAGATGGTCAACTTTCTCAGACTTCTACATATCAACCAGCTGTCTTCCTGATGGTAAATTAAACATTTCCAAAACACAGATCTGAGTACAGAAACCTGACCATGTACAAGAGAAGGTTTTGGAGTAGCCCTGGGCAAACTTGTCGACTTGGTCTATTAGCACTGTCCCTGGCTGTGTTCTGGGAATTGGCATAGACCAGTAATCATTCCCAGAAGGCAGTTTGATTGCCGTCCTGTTTTGGAATGTATATCATGTCCATTCTAATACCACAAACTAAAATTTTTCTCAGAGGCAGTTCTAACTTTCCAAGTACTTAGACTGAATAAAATGTATTATTCTGTTCTGTTCTTTGGTTTTGGCTATGGTTGAGCCTTCCACAGATGAATGTAGATAACAGCACAAATTTTCCAGTGAGTGGCAGGTGCTTGCCCTAGACCCCTACAGCTTATTAACAGATACAGGCAGCATCTAGACAGAAGTATTCAAACAAAGTATGTTTCAAGAAAAAAGTTTCTCTGAGCTATTAACTCCTGAAGGCAGATGGTTATTAGTAGGTCAATACCAAATGTGTCTTCTGTCAATTTTCTATGTATTGCAAATACAGGCTCAAAATATAATTGATTAAAACGTAGGTACAATGCTGATGCAGTATATTGACGCTGACCGCTGTGCCTGTTCATGGTCCCAAACAATTTAATGGCATAGTTACCACTAACAGCAAGCGGAAAAGGAGGAAGCTTTTTGTAATTCTGTGAAATATTATTAGGGCTCTGTTGAGAATTTGTACCAAACACTGCACTTGGAATAACTGAGCAGCCAGGCCGCTGCTGGCAGATATCTTTTAAATACTCAGTTTTCCCTTAAACTGAGGGGCAGCACCTTGAATCTATCATGCATGTTTTTTTCCAGTGAAATTCAGGAAGAAATCCGACAATTATTCCAGTTCTTGTATTTCTTTCTTGAAAAAAAATCTGTAAATTTCAGCTGTCCTAAAGCAGTCAGAAAATGTCTTGTCTCACAGGAATACAAAGGGCTGATCCTAAACATGGGTTTCACTACCAGCCATCTCCTCCCAGAACATCTCTGTCTACCTGTCACTGTGGTTACTTTTAAGTCTGGTGGATTTCTACGAAGGATGTAGCAAGGAATGATAGTTATAGAATCATAGAATAGCTAGGGTTGGAAAGGACCTTAAGATATGGAGCCTTCCTTCCTCCTCCAGCACAGCTCAGTAATGCCATTGCATGCTGAGTACCCTTTGTACAACTGATTCCACTGCAGAGCCAGAAGCTAAGATTTTGAACAGCATTCCTGCATGTATATCAAGGCTCAATAGCATTTCTGGCATGTATTACAAGAAATTACATAATTCAAGATGTCAGCTGCATTAGCTGGCTTTTTAGCTTGTTTATCAGGATGGAGGGAGCTAATGCACAGAAATAAAATAGATATAAATATAAATAAATACTCTTTTAGTCTTCTGCTTTGCTGACAGGATAATTCAAAACTGGGGTCTGAGAGAGTACCAGTAAACCTGTAATAAAAACTGAATATTGATAGCTGTGGCAGGAAGAAAACATGTATTGTCTACAAAACATATGTAGGTAGGTTTCATAAGAAGAAGCCTAGTTTTCTATCACTATCCTGATTAGGATAAAATGAAAATTAGAATAGCCTTCACTTAACCTACAAAAGACCTTTGACGTGTGTACATGTTTCTTCTCTGAGTTTTATCAGGCATCTTTGCAAGGAGTTTTTTCCCATTTAAATTCTGTTTCTATTTTGACAGAAGTAAGCCCCTAGTTCTTTGGTTTGTGTTGCTCAAAGATTCAACAAATTGAAGATTAAAAATTCATAAACAATAAAAATGCATGTTAGTATCTGAATACATAATTTTATTTAACAAGATGCAAACAGGTAAATGTAACTGATTTAACAGAAGCGTTAAAATTCTAAAATGCTTTCTTTTAATTTACTCCTAGAAAGGAGTACATTTTACTCTGAGTAGGAATAAGAAAGTGCAGGGTCTGCTACTTCTGGTTTATACAGATTGCAGAAGCAGGGCATGAGCCCATCCACTGCCACCTGATCACCACATCTGTTAAAATGCTCACACCGCCAGCACGGTCCCCAGCCTGCTCTCATCCTAGGCTACCTGGCTTTCTTCTAGGTAGTGCCCAGGCACATTTCAGGAATAATCTGATGGATGCAAACACCCTCTCTATATGATAAGAAAGTGTAACTGTCCAGGTCAGTTGGCCAAAGGGTCAAGTAGTGGATCTAGCTTATTTCTGAGTATAGCTTATAGCCTTAGTAACTCAAATTTAAATGTGCCTAAATATCTAGATCACTCACTGAAAATAAATACATTTCAATTCTTTCTTTGTGGATGATCTTTCAAAAGACTTAATAGTATGTTGCACTACTTCGTCCTATAACATCAAATCGAAGGCCAGTGTAATTTATTATGATTATGTAATTGCATTTGAGTGAAATATAATGAGATAAGGCTTGCTGTGGTGGAGACAGGACACATACTTGAACCTGCTTCCTTTCCAGCTTTCTACTTTCTTGGAACAGTACCAGAAATCCCATTTATTGTGGAAATTATCTTGACTCCCAATAGTTCTAAGAGAAAAAAAAAAAAAAAAAAAAAGACTTTTTCTTTTCTTTGCATTATGATTAGACATACAAAATCTTTCAGATGTCAGTTTTGGTATCCTCTGAACAACTACAGGCCTTCTGGAGGTGAAATGCAAGCCAATTCAATTCAGTACACTGTTTTCTGCTGTGCTGTGATGCTACTGCGGGTGGAGTTACAGTGTTGGAAGGTAGCTTGCAGAAGGGAGCTGGTAGGAGGTAGGTAGTGTGCTGGTTGGTATATTCATTTACAGTTAAGGTCAAAACAGCTGAACGGTTTATGGAACCGTTAGCTGAAACAAAGGGAATGTCTGTCCTAAGTAAGTTTTGCGCAATTCTAGAAGAAAGACTTTCTCACATGATTTGTAAGGGTATCTTTCCAACCTAGTGAATGTAATTTCTCTGTATTTACGACAAAACCAAGAAAAGCTGAGAGATGGAAGCATCACAGACGCTGAGATCCACAAAGGAAAGCAGAAAAGAAAACAAGAATTTGGGACTATGTGATAGAAAACCAATTGTATGATTGAAGATAATACTCCAGTTATTTGATGCTTCTCATTTTCAGGAAAGGAGTACTTAATATACCGATTACGTAATGAACAGGAGAGCACTGTAGAAATAGTAAGTTCCATTTTCAGTATCTCCTTTTTGAAGTGTTTCAAAAGACTGAAAACTGTCTTAGAATTTAGTCAAAAGGGATAACAATAGCATTTAGCCTGAAGTAAACACACTCTATTTGAAGATCATACTGGTATCACTCACACAAATGAATAGTCGTGCTGTGCTGAAGTTTTCCATTGTGATCTGCAGTGACTCATGGGAAACTAGACACTGCAAATATGAAGACGAAATAGGTTAAGTTACAATAAAATAAAGTCAGTGACAGCAATGTGGACTTTTGCTTTGTGAACCTCTAATGGCAGACTTTGCTGCGGCAGCTGGTAGCCCACACACCTTAAGCTGGTGAGTGAGCAGGTAGGACAAAAATGTAGCGTTTCAATGAAGAGAGAAATCCTCCATCACACAGTATCACACTACCACAGCACAGTACCAGTAGTACTTTAATTTGTCTTGGTTATGTTCTCCATCTAACCCTCTGCCACGTTTTGGCCTTCTATTTAAGTAAGCGTCTCAAACTCAGAGTTGGGGTCACAGAGAAAGCCATACCTCCCTCAGATGTTTAGCAACCTTGTGCTGGATGTTGTTAAAGCCCATAGCACATTTACAGAGCACAATGTATGTCCATATTTCAGGTACTCTTCTTCACAGCCTACTATCTCAACGCAAACCCACTTTATCCAGTATTTTAAGCGAATATGCCTAAGACAGTCCTGAAATGGTTGATGTGTTTTCTGGACTTATGGTAAGCCAGACAAATCAGTGATCTGAATTAAATGTAACCTTTCCCTGATCTTCCCTTTTTCACAGTGAGATACTGCAAGTTTTCAGGGCCACACTAACTTAGGCTGACTTAAAGAATATCTGCACTATGTCCCCAGGCGTGTCCACATGTTCAGTTCTGCAGATTATTATGGCAACAAAAATGTTCCCAAAGCACACAGCAAGGGAGTTAAACTGCAAGAAGAAGATCTGACAGCACTTAACTGCCAGAGCCCTTGGCTCAGTAGGAATCATGGAAATACGCGAGCTGCTGTCATAGATGGGACATCTCCATTTTAAAAGAAAAAAAAAAAAAGAAAGGAAAGTAGCATCTGTAACCATTTGCACTAACCACAGCGTACTTGCAACATCAGAGAGTGAAAAAAATGAATGAGAAAATTGGAAGCACAGCATAAAACGAAACATCTGTCTTTTCATCCATTTTTGACCATGACAGTGGCCAAGCCATATTGTTAACTAATGGACAAATCTGTCCGTATTTTTCCTAAAGAAATTCCACTTGGTAAGTACACAAACAGAAAGAAGCCTTTATACTGGAGGCTGTAGGTAAATGTGCACATGTGAGGAGCGAGTGTGCTACAAAAACATCACAGATTGAGAGTTTAAGCACAGCCTCCTTTCTAGAGAAGTTAATGTCCTATTCCAATGCTATCCATTGCTGCACACCAGTGATGCAAGCCTTTTTTAATTTTTAAGGGTAAACTTCAACTTACTAGTAACTCTTCTTCTGCATTTTAAATTAGGAATGGTTTTGAAGCCATTCCTGAGAAATATCTTCAATAGAAGAGATGGAAAAAAATCACTAGAAAAGAAATCCTCATCTTTTATATGCTTTTTATTTATCTTTGTTTTTTTCTTCAATCTTCTGACTCTAAAAAGCCTCATTACACACTTCATTAGTAGCTTTCTGAGGCCCTATAGTGTAGTAGCATCTACTCAGAGTCTCTGAGGGGTGAAATTGGAGATTTACTGAGAAGAGTTTGAGGGCTAATTGCAAAGCCTTATCAACTAATAATGCAATCAGTAGGCCACTGGCACAGTGATAGTGTTCTCTGCTGCAGTCAGTAAGATCTGGGTTTAGATTATTCCACAGGGTTAAGAGGAAATGTTGATGAAGGGCAGTTAGTCAACTGGCTACCTAGGAAGTATCTTTTATGGGGTCAGAAGAAGGTCCCCATCCTTTTTTCCTTTGCAGAATAATAGGAAACATTCTTAAGCAGTGTTAGGCACCTTGTCCTCTTAGAAGTAGCACAGTTTGAAACCTGGAGAGTAATTGACTCCAGATCTCCTCCTGCCTCATTGTAGAAAATACCAGCTTCATGTTCTAGGGCTAAAATGTATTACCCTGGATTAGGGATGGAAAGGGCTAACAAAGTGCAGAGTCTTCTCAGGAATAAAACAGGCTTTTGTCAGGTAGACGCAATTATGTGATGGACTGCAGTGAAAATTCAGTAAGATTCAGGCTAGTCACACAACCATATATACTGAGATCCAAGAGAAATGTGTTTCTGGTTCTTATTCATTCTTGCTTTCAACAAATATGTTAGTTTTACTTTTAATTTGAAAGGATTCAAGAGCTGCCTTTCTCATTCATTTAGTTTTTAATAAAATTAAAATGAGACTGTAAAAAATGTGTGCAGCAACGCTTCTTCAGGCAAGGATTTGAAAATTAAGATGCTTTGGTTAAAAAGTAGAAATCGTGTATGTGTTTTCAGGTCTCATCCTACTCTTTTTTTTCCCCACAAATTACATAATCTCATTAATATCTTCAACTTCTGCATGAAAAGGTCACTTATTTGCTTAACACCTATTGGCTTTAACGGACTTACATGTATGTTTAAATTAAGTTCATGCTCAGATGCTTTACTGAGTCCTGATGGTCTACATTTGTTCCACCTAATTGAGATTTTTTTGCATATGTACATGTATATATACTGAAAGCAAATAAAAGAGAGGAAAAAAAAAGAGCTTTCTGCAGCAAATTATGAATATTTGGATTCCATAATGCATTTAGGAACATACAGCGAATATCTGAGTTCTGCTTAGATCCTCAGATCCATTTACTGATCTGATGCATGATGTTTAAATGCCTCTAAGTTTTGCCATAACATCTGCCTGTTTTGTTGCTGCTGACCAATTTGCTGCCTACTTTCCAGGGCAAGCTCAAAATAGGATATTGGAACAAGACTTTTAAGGATTAGCTACATGTGCACATCTGTCACTTCTTACAAACAACAGCTCTGAGGTTAGATTTCCCACATCACTTTTTTCTTATTGCACACACATCCTGCGTGATTTGGAGGACAGGCTTGATTGAGCCTACATCCTCTGTATCTTTGCAAGGAGTGATCAAACCACCAGACTGTTTAACTATTCTGGATGATTTCCTCTTATTCTCTTCTGCTTCATGTTGTACAAAATCCCTAAATACTGACGAGAGAGATTCTATCCTAGCAGTGATTAGTAGGCATTTCACAAGGACAGAAACTGCAGTCACCACCTCTTTCCTAACATATTCTTGCAACAAATCAAATATTCAGTATCTTTCGGGCACCTTTTTAAAAAAATTGAATGGGTCAATGGTGAAATATATGTTTATTTTGGCCCAAATTCCCCTACCTACCAGTGATCAAAGAGAAGCTCCAGTCTGGCAAAGATTAGAAAACAAGTTCTTTGCTACAGAAAAATTCACCAACTTATGTGTACTTTCATTTTTTTCAGAGTACCATACTAACTGTGCTATTCCAAAGGGAGAATCAAATTTAATGTCTATGCTCTGAGTTCTCCAAAGGGCTGCATGCAGGCACATCTGTGTCCCTTTGCAGAGCTCTATTGACTTCAGCAGGGATCAACAGAGACGCAGTATGACTTGCAGCTGCTGTACAATGGCACTGCTCACTAAGCTTAATCATTAGATTCTGGTCAATGAGTTATTTCATGCAGCTAAAAACACATAGTTAAGATAGATACAGATAGAGAAATGAATATCCATTGAAACGCAAATCCTTCAATAAAGTAGGTTTTGATAACTAATGCTACCTTGCTAATCCTACTGCAACTCCCTTTTAGGTGCCCAAGATGAATTCTTTTATAAATTTTATCTTTTTGTCCCAGAATGATACTTCTGAATTGCATATGCTGATTTAAACAGAAGTGATTGTGCATTCTTGAATGTTCCCATTCATTCTCAGATTTTTGGACAAATGCAGGCATGATCATGAAAATAAAAAGGTATGGTTTTAGATTATTACAATTCCAAAAATTAATTTGATGGAAAATGGACTTTCTTTATATCTGATTCTGTCTTAATAAACCTGATAGACCTATTCAGACTCAGAAGGTGACTTTCTTGCTGCAACTTTCAGAGGCCTAGGAAGATTTAATTCACTTTTGGTACCTTCTTGACTCAGGGTACACTGGTGGCTGAACATCTAACAGAGAACAGGTACTCTGGGGGCTGAGCGCTATTTTGAATGTGAGTAGATCAAGAAATGACCTTGGCAAGCGTATGACACTTGCTGCATTGCTGGCAACATATCATACTTTTTCAAGCAAAGGTATTAGGTTTATGACAAGTATATTATATCAAGTATATTATATCAATCACTTAATACAAAATACAGATGGTAAAAAAAAAAAAGCAGAGTGTGCCAGGGATCCATTTCTCAGGAACCATGTGCCGCATGTTCCCACTAGGGCTGTACTGACTGCCAAGTGCTGTTTCTCAGGGAGAAGTTAGGGGGGTTCTTTGTTTTGTTTTGACCCTGACTTAGCTATAAACTGTAAAACAATGTCAGCCTCTAAATCTGGCATTTCAAGGTGTCCTAAAAGTGAAACCTTTTTGTTTTACCATCAAACATAACTTTTTTTCAAATGTCAAAAAGATGCAGTGGCTTCATAAATTATGATATAGTGTTGTGTGTTGTAATTCTAGCTTACAGTAATACTTGTCATACAGCAATGACAAGAGACTTCTGGAAAGATGCTACAAACCGTCCTGGGTATTCATCAGCATCAGAACTCAGTAATGACAAAGTATGGGCTGAGTGCTGCACAATGTGATAGACTTTGAGAGGTGCAAGGTGCTGTAGTACAGACCACTGTGAGAATGCCTCAAATCCCCCTGCACTATATGCTGAAGTCATTGGACTGCTTCAGGCACTGGCCATGGTTATATGACCTTTCTAAAAGTTATATAAAACAATGGAATGTAGGAAAAAAACCAAGCCAAAACAAACAAAGTAGCTGTTTACTGGCTATAAAGTAAGGTAAGCATCTTACTCCTTTTAAAAATGTACAGCTAATAGAGGAGGAAATAGATGGCTAAATAATAGATGGCTATGGAGAAGGAAATGAGTCCTCTTATCATTAGTCAGTGCTTGATTGCAGCTATTGGATTAGCTTACATGATTTCATTAAAACATGTTCTAAATAGCTCTCTAGTTCTACAAGTCTTCTGTTACAATGGCATAAGTAGGGAAAAGATCAGGAAATGAAGATGTGCTCTTCCCTCTCCTGAAATCTCTTGACAAACATTATTGAATGCTTTCTGGTTACAACACAAATAAAATTAAACTTCCTCCTACATTTTTGTTGCACTGAGTTCTGTTAAGGGTGGCCACAAGACATGGCAAAAGATTTAGCTTGTACATGAACAAGAAGAATTTTGGGGGTTGTGGAAGCTAATGTCCTCAGTGAGAGAGTAGGATTAGATGGCTGCAGCAGGTGTGAGCTGGACTGCTGACAGAGGTGTTAAGGGTACTTTTGCAATCTGCAGAGGACAGAAGAGAAGTAGCTCAATTCTGGCTTCTGCGAATGTGTTTTGGGAGATCTTGAGCAGGACAACTGAGCTGGATATTAGGATTCTAGGGAGCAGTGGGGATTAGGATCTGGGCTGGTCAAGAATGAAGGAGAGTATACTTGGAGACTTTGGTAAAAGCATGCTCTGGAGCTGGAGGAAGGGGCAGCTTTCAGGTAGGAACAGCAGGGTGCGATGTTTGTATACAGAGGCCTGAGTTTTTGCAGACTAGAGGAATCTGAGGAAAGGGAGGCTGCGATGCAAGACTTAAAAAATGCGAAGCAGGAACTCTTTTTTTCACTCCTGCCTCTTCCCTTATTCATCTTTATTGTTGTTGTAATTTTCAGCCTAACCTCTTTCCCGTTCATTCTGTATCAGGGTGACATGCTATCCCAGATATGCTAACAGATATGCTATCACATATATTGTCCCAAATAAGCATAGCTTATAGCTCACTTTATGAACTTACGGCATTTTGTCCTCCCCAAACACACTCAGGCAATCAGCTGAGTGCTGAAAGCACTGTTGTAAATTTAGCTATCTTCACTGGGAGTCCTAAGACTTCACTTTTAGAGTAGAGGTTCTCAAGAGCTGGAAGGTTACTACATGGATTTGCTTCATTCTCAAATGTTTCTTTGTGCTTTGAGCCTTGCTTGCAGCTAAGATAATTCTCATTAAATTGAAGACCTATTCCTAGCTGCCCTGGAATTCATCTGAAGCCAATGGAAAAGGGAAAGCAACCCTTGAGGTCAAAAAAGCTTTTAAAGGGGAATCTTTTTGGAAAAGCAACTGAGGAAAGAGCTGACATACTAATTTATTTTTTCCTATTAGTCTCATCCTCTTCTTTTTCCATAGTACTGAACTTTAGGGTCACCTCCTTGATGTTAATCTGTGTATTTGTTTTGTGGTCCTGGAGATGAACAGTCAAGCCATCTCATTTGCTCATGTTTCTTTTGTTCTTCTTCAGTGATCCTCTGGAATATAAGATAATCTACTACAGAGGATAAAAGAAAATAATTTTCTTTTATCAAAGTGATAGAGCTGTGGTGTTTTGGAAATGAAGGTCAAAAATTTTGTTTCTAAGCTTACAGATAGAATGGATGTCATTAAAAAGCCAGCATTTACCAGTGTCATATGTGGTGAGTGCTTCATAGCATTGTTGGCAAAGAAGAAAGTTCCAACAACAGATAATGATATGTGAGACCAACTTTCCCACGTAACTTTTGGTTCTTTGGCATTTTGGTTCATAGCAAAGTCATCATTTTTACCATGCATTGATATGTTTATCCTAGATGATAACTTTGAGTGTAGATCTTAGAAATGAAAACTAAGCATTTCTTTTGAGCAGGAAAATTTCAAAGTATTAAGCAAATAAATATGAAATTCCTTTTGCAGCCTAATATATGTAACACTTCTTTTATTTTGCTACAGTCCTATGAATCAATTGCTCTTCTCTGTTAAATGAAAAATTATTTAACTATCAGGGAATGTCCAAACTCATCCATCAAATCTCCACAGCTTAGCAGTACCATGGACTACTGAGCTTCTTTCCCTAGAAATTATTGCTGTAGAAATTGTTGATTACATTTAATGATAGCAATTCCTCACAAGGAACCGGAATGTGCATAATGAAATACTAGGTTGCTGAGCATTACTTAGCTACAGTTATTAGGAGTCAGTTTAAATTAATTCAGTTTTAAATAGTTTAGAAAATTATTGCTTAAATCTTTTCTTAATGTGGCCCATGTTTTAATGAAGAAACCTCAAACACCTTTTTCACAGACTGTTCCTGAACGCAGAATCCCAGATTTTGCCACCTAATGACAAGCAGAAGGTCCAGGGAGAACTCATCTAACTGTTATAAAAAATGCTAAATTAACAATACCAGGCAGATTTGGTAAAGCATATGCAAAGAATCAGAGTGACACAAAGAAGGTGATAAACATCAGCCTGTTGCCTATAGAGGAAGGGAGGTTTATTTATATCCAGCAACAAAATATAGATAGGAAGGCTCTGCACCACTTCAACTGATCTATTATATTTGTCTTCATATCTATGGGAACAGAAAAATAAAGGGCTGCTACAGTTCCTATTTTCATCACCTAAAACCAAATTAGACCCACTATCAGACAGCTATCTTAATCTGCAAATCACTTCCACTGTAATGAGTTAATTAACCTCTGATCACATGCCTGCAGGAATCTCATGCATTTTCATTTTGGTTTTAGCAGTTACAGCACAGTTCTGCCATCGTTTACCTCCATC
Source organism: Psittacus erithacus (assembly GCA_009867235.2). Classification (NCBI taxonomy): domain Eukaryota; kingdom Metazoa; phylum Chordata; class Aves; order Psittaciformes; family Psittacidae; genus Psittacus; species Psittacus erithacus. The sequence continues at coordinate 18,065 of WYDI02020113.1, read as the reverse complement.
ATGAAGTTACAGAGATACTCAGTAGAAGGCACTGAATAAAGACAAGAATAAAAAAAATAGTTTTTTTCTCCATGGAAATTTCTTAAGAATTAGAAAAAAAAAAATGCCTGCCTTGCAGCAAGATGAAAACAAAACCTATATTTTTTCGCTGAAGAGGGCAGCTTCTCTTAGAGGAGCAGATAGCTCAGCCGTTGCCAAATGCCCTATGGAAGCATCGCTGTGTCTATGTTGACCCTGAGATGGCTAAGTCAGGAAGAGCATGTGGAAGTGTTTGAGTATAAGGTCAGAAAGATCTAATAAACCCATATGCTCTTGCAGCTGGTGATGTGAGGGGACCCTGGGTCATCACATGTCCAACATCAAAGGACATGGCCACACAGGGAGCTGGAGCTGAACACTATTTGCTTCTCAGAGCCATGATTAAAGGTCTGAGATTCCTCACTGAGTGTTCCTCAGAGATTAAATCCAGCCCCAAATCAGATTTTGTACAGTTACTGAGGAAGACTGAGTCCTCCCTCAAGCACCAGCCTATGGTCACGCTCAGTGTTTGATAAACAAGAAGAAACAAGGTCTAAGAAACAAAGTCCTGGTTTGTGCCTCATTTTGCACTGGAGTTGAACCTGTGCTTTCTTATTCACTGAGTGGCCTGGTCCTTCCAGAGATGAAGCTTCCCCTTTCACAGGGAAATTTCTGACAGCCCGGACACATCACAGCCACTGCTTCGCTGAGTAACTCTACCAGCTCAGCTTGAAATAACTGTGGTGCCAATGCTGACAGATGTTCAACCATCACAAATGTATTGTTCCCAGAAACTGTGTTTTTATTAAAGTTATCTTTAGGGGATAAATATTAAAACTGCCTATTTACCACATGAAACCCAGCATTGTCTGAAACATTAATAAATTTATGCACTGATGTCTAGAGATGGCTGTCACGTGACTACTAAAATCTGATTTTCAGAGGTTCTCAGAACTCTGGTAAACCTTGGTTGTGACTTTCATTTTTTTTAATTTTGTATTCAATGCAAAGTACTTCTCTTCGACTCACTTATTTTCCTGGAATGATGGGTAATGTCAATATATTGAACATAAAACATGAACACCATTATACCCTTGTAGTGAAAGGGTCTCCATGTGTTAAGGTCTGTCTTTCAAACTGGGAGATGTGCTGTAAGGAAAGTGTTTCTAGAGCTTTGTGTGGTTGCTCTGAGTACCTTACTAATCTTTTTTTTTTTTTTTAGCTGAACATGGGATACTTTGATCTTTTGTAAAAATATTTCAGTTCTTTGAAAATAAAAGGTCTCTTGATGTCTAACACCCTGATGAAAAACAGATGACAAGTAGCAGATTTTGTCTATGAAGGAAGATTTTTAGTTACTTTGGTTTGCACCTTAGCTCTGGTTCTTGTTGCTGTTGACCTAGACATTCTCTTTTAGGAAAGTTCAACATTAATAGCCAGGAGAATTGATGATGTTTAAATACAGTAAACACTTAAAATTTCAGTCATCCGGGTAGCAGAACTGCAGATAGATTCTCTGCTTGTGCTAAGGTGTTTCACTACAACAGATCTGTGATGCTTTATAGACAGAGAGATTTGGACCCTGGGGAATGAATTTGTTAAGTCTCATACAAATTACTGTCTTTAGTATCCTAATTGATTCCATCTGTAGTTTTACACCCTTTGCTTTTTTTTTTTTTTTTCCTCTTTCCTTTGTAGTCAGAGCTACCTTCAAACTGCAAGTGACGTGCCTGGGGGTCACAACCTGGATCCCTCTGCAAACTACAATTCCCCAAAGTTTCGCTCAAGGAATCAGAGCTATATGAGAGCAGTGAGCACGCTCAGTCAGGCCAGCTGTGTTAGTCAGGTGGGAAATTCTTGTTATAACTTTTCTTATAGGTTAATTGCAGATGCAAGAGCTGTTAGTAGTGGGTGGTTTTAGTTGTTGGGCTTTTTTCGAATTAATACCTAACAAAGGATGTGAATTGTCAAAGTAATTCAGTTCTAAGGAACGCAACCCTTGTGCAAAATTTCAAGGGAAATACTGAATGCTAGAAGCAAAGGGGCACTATAACACACAATATTTTCTATATATTTTTCATTAAAATATAAATACTGTTATTTTCATTTTCAGTCTATATTAAATATTTTAATCTTAAGAAGTCTCAGACTGAGCATAAGAGGCACACTCCTACAATACTTACCCTCTGAAAATGCCTACTCTGATTTCAGCAAATGTGGGTTGTCAGATTAAGATATAGGTGGAAATAATTATGTTCCAAAGGAGCAGTGATTCATCTCTAAACTCAACCCCTCACTCTTCTTGCATGAAAGGATAAGTCCCATCAATTTTTCGATGTATGGGGACTTCTAAAAAGAAACATTTTTCCACACTGCTGATTTTATGTTGTTAGTACTAATTCACATTGAAGTGAGATCTGAATCAGGCCTGAAGTGCAAGCAGCCTTATGGAGTATGTACATGTTCTGCTTAGCAGAGGACTTTACATAAAATTTCCAATGTTTCTAATGTTCATTGGTCCTGTCATTTCTTCCCTGTGTTGCTTCATGACAGGTGGGCCCTGCCCTCTTCTCGGACATGTGTTACTTCATTTTTCTTTGACCATTTAGTGAGACACCTCAGGGTATAGTAGCTAATTAGGCAAAATGATTTTCTTAAAATCTTTCTTTAAGCAATTTTATATTCATTCACATTCAGTTTGTACTGCATGGATATTCAGGCCTGGATTCAACTCATCTAACTTGAGGCTTTTAACTGAGGCAACAACTGAAGCTTCCTCTGTAGTTAATGGAGTGAAAGAGTTTCTTCCAGGACAACACACATCCCGAGCGGGTTGAGGGCCCTCTGAAAATGCTTGTCTCCACTGACCGTAGAGAGTTGGGAGGGACTAGCCACCTGACTAATGCCTTTCAGTCAGACTCCTTAACTTATGTGGGATAAATCTAAGTATAATCTTGCATAGCACACATCAGAATTACACAGTAAGTCCTTTTCCAAACCTTTCATTATTTTACAGAGCTCCTTTGTGAAACCTGCCTCCATCATTCTCATGCCTTGGTTTTCATTACTCTGGTTTGGTTATTTTCTATCTTTATTACACCCCAGTTTTGAGAAAGTTTGACAGTAATTAGATCCTGCATTCAAAGTGGTGCTTTTGGCTATCATGAAGCAATGCTGTAATACAGAACTATTCTAACATGTTCTGCCTCTTTGACCATGGCTGAGCATGGATATGTTCACTGAGGTGTCCATAATGACTAATGGGTTTCAGCAGCAGTTAAAATTCTTCATTCCAGTGTGTACTACCTGGAAAGATGTCCACCATAGATTTCATTTGCAGGTAGATTGCTCGATTGGCCAGATTAACTAAACCTGCTGGATAGAGTTCCTTACTTTCTTTTCTAGTCTTTACTAACCTGCATTATTTTATGTCAATCACATACTTCTCACCTCACAGTCCAGCTGTTTCCAGACCACTAATAAATTTATTTAATAGATACTACACAAAGTAACTGTATTAAAAAAAAAAAAAAAAAAAAAATCATAAAAAAACCAAGTTCTGAGCCTTTACTCTTTCCTGTTCTTTTTTCATGATGCCATTGTTTTCTTGTCCCACCTACATAATAGCAGTTTGTATAATTTGTGGTATTTATAATGCCTGTTTTTGGTGAGATCTTTTTTCACTCTTGACTAAGGGTATAGTCAAGAAAGATACTGGGTTCCATGGCTTATATTTTTAAGTTTTAAAGCTTTGATTTTTCTATTGTCAATGACCTCAGTTTGAAAGAAGTGGTTAGGACTTAAATTTTTTATGAACTAAATTACCATAAATTCCCTGGTCAATGATGTATGCAAAGTATTTCAGAGTAAGATTTTTTTTTCCTAATCTTTTCAAGATTGCATTAGTCTACTTAACTTTATTAGAAGCAAATTTTATGAAGGGTAATGTAATTCCTATCAGAAGAGATGCAGCAGCCAAAATGTCTTACATGAAATTAAAATATCAGTTATTCATTATCATCAGAAGTTCCATATGAAATTTCCATTTACTTAATCAAGATCCTAAAACGTTTGAAACATTCGCACTCACTGTTTCCATAATGAATAATGTTCTAGGCACAGTAATAATGAAAAATGCACTTAGCACTTAGCAGCTGTGTAGAAAAGGTAATATCAACTGGATGTGCTGTTTAGTGATGCTGCAAATTTAACCTCGTATTTATAGTGATTCTGATTTCTAGCACTCTCTTTTTTAAAAACATAAATGTCATCATGAGGTCCTGCATTTGTCTCTCCAGTGTTAAACTTACTATTTGATTTTGGATTAACATAATTTTGAGTTATTCTAGTACATTTATAGGTAGACAGGCCTGACTTCAAAGAACCTCTTAAAAATAACATGGGTAGAATTTAGGCACTCATCTTCAAAACTGCAATGCACAGTTGCCTATTGAGAGGTTCCCTAAACCTGGCCAGCCTGCCTAAACCCTGTTTATCATAAAAGCTACCTAGAAATGTACAGTTTTTCATCCTGACCAGCCTGCAGGCAGACACAGGCTCCTGCCCAAGCTCTGCAGGGAGCTGGAGGGGGATGCTGAAATCCCACAAGGGACTGACCTAGTAGGTGATGCAGGTAGACACATGCAGGGTGCTCTGACAGAGTGGGATCCTCAGCACACCTGGTGACAGAAGTGTCAGGCTTAAAATAATGCGCTAAAGAAAAGGTAGCAGTAGTGGCTGCATTTTTTTTTCCCATGGTAGTTGAATGGCCAGCACAGGTAACCAGCAAATGAGGTAGGTTTAGGGCTATTCTCAGCTGAAGAATTACTTTCTCAGCTGCCCACTTTTCACTCTATTTCGCACAATAGTTCTTTATTCACTGGACACAAGGCTAGATGCAATATTTCTGAAACCTTTTGGAAGCATCACCTCCTCTGAACTTACACGTTTTTGACTTTGAGATACTTCCTTGAGCCCCTTTATAGGGAAAGGAAGACAATCCGCCACACAGGCTAAATGTCCACATGAGTAGTAACTTTGCTGATAAGTGAGGAAGGCAGGCAATCCACCCTCACCTTTTAAGGCTTATATTAGTATAGCTGATTTCTGTTCTCCTGTCCTGGCAGAACATGGTTTCTATCAGTGCAGAGTGATCCTGTTGATTATCACTCAATCATGCATTTACAATCCTCTGGATACGCCAAAAAATATTAAATGTAAAATCACTTTTATGGCATGTATGGTGTACTTACTATATACATATAAACAGCTGATATAAGTTAAAAAAATGTGAATGTGATCAGAAGGGATTACTACATTTTAACTATTTGCTAAAACAGTTCTTCATCAATGTACAGGTGTCCATTTGAGATGTTGAGGCCGTGATGATCACAAAAAAGCAAGTCAAAAATCAAATGCATTGTTGTTGTTTATTCAGATGAGTGAAGCAGAGGTTAATGGGCAGTTTGAATCGGTGTGTGAATCAGTGTTTAGTGAAGTTGAAGCTCAGGCAATGGATGCTCTTGACCTCCCCGGATGTTTCCGAACAAGAAGCCACAGTTATTTGCGTGCCATTCAGGCAGGCTATTCCCAAGATGATGAATGTATACCTGCGATGGCATCTTCCAACATCACCTCAACTATCAGGTCAACCACAGGTAAGCAAGTTACACTGACCCTTCCAATGTTCTGCATGTAAAAACATGTCGTCTTCTTTTGTAAAAGGATGTTTGACACTGAAAAAAATTTCCCTATGTAGAGATAATTTTGACATCAGTATTCTTACATTTGTAATATGCTGTTGTGGCTGCAGCCTAGAATAAGCTCCCTCTGGGGAGAACCCTGCGAACATAATATAGTGACCTGGAATTTTGACCTCCATTTTCCATATAGACAGTTACTCAGATGCAACTATAAAACTGCAAGTTCAAATGGTATCATTTAGCTATTATCAGACCTTTAGGTATTTTTATCTATCAAGTAATTAATCTTCTAAAGGGTTGCATTGATTTTAATTTAGGTCCTTAATGTAACTAATAAAAAAGAGAAGCAAAATTTTAAATATTTGGTCTAAACACTTACAGGCAATTAACTACACAGATAATTAACTACTTACTCTTAGAAAAAGTCTAACTGGTTTTATCAGTACTCTGAGTCATAAACATTATGGCAAGCTTTACACATCTGCTATTATTCATCAGTAACCATTATTCACTGTTGTACGATTCACTGTTAGGGTCTTTTAACATTTTTCAGGCAACTTTATTTCTCTTATTAGTTACTTAATAAAGATAATAACTTTATTCATTTTAGTATATTAGCATTTAGTCTTGGTAGAGAAAATATTGCACAGATAGCAGTTAAATAATTAAAATGAAATCTATAAGAAATACATATTATTTCTTAAGTGATCCAAATTTACTTTTATGTCTCCAAATACATTAATGTCAGTTCCTAATGATGATATTTTCCTTGCCATATACTATTAAATTGCAGTGCAGGCTACCCATCTACAAAAGGTAAAAATAGAGTTCATGATGTATCATGCAAAAATACTTTTTAAATTATTTGTCTGACACATATGTTGTATGACAGATCGGTGGGAACTTATAAAGGAAGTAAGCTGAGGTTGAATAACATAAATTTGCATTTCAGAAGTAGCATAAAATGTTATTTTATCTCAAGCATAGTATTTTAATTGCTATATATAACTTTGTGTAAAACCAGAAGTTGTGGCTTACAGTGCCACCTCTAGGGATACTTTGTTTAATAGAGATGCTGTCATGATACAAAATGAGATTTTATTGCTATCCCAGAGACTAATTTTCATCTCTGTCATATGTCTGTATGATTATGAAGTAACCTTCCATGGCAAAAGATACAACTAAATATCTATTTTGGTGTCTGACTCCAGATACTGAATGGAAATACTTTCAGAATTACTTTGGTTGCCAACTTAATTGGTTTTAACCTATGCTGTTTTGAGTTTATATGCTAGATCAGCCTAAAATTCTCACTGAAAGGAATTTATTTTATTTTCTTCAGGACAAAAAAAGCTGAGTAATAGAATATGTTTGGGGAAATAACAAGATTAGGCAATAAATATGTTTTTCATCCCAGTGTTTTCATACTTACGGAAAATGTTTCACATTAGTTAGTTGTCTGCTGGTTAAATACTGTGGTTTTGAAAACTAGCTTTCTTTTCATAGCTTCTCCCACATCTTGGAAATGGTTTATCAGATCGATTTTCTTGCTCAAATATGTAATGTTTCTACTTTGTTGTGGTGAGGTGATATTGACATTCTGGAACAAAAAAGGATGATGTGAGATATTTTCCTGAGCCAAAACTTTTTCCAAGCCTATGCACTGTATACAGTTCTGAGTGTGGTTATGTATTCAAAATAATATCTCTGTATCACTAAGCAAGTTTGACCTTAGCTTCTATGTAAGACAAATATTCAAATTAGAAATATTTATCTGATTTGCACGAAGAATAAGGATTATGTGGTTCACTATTAATTGAAAATTTCAGTTGCCAAGTAAGTTCTTATTTTTAAAACACCACGGACAGTTCTTCCATATTTCTCTCTTCAGCCCTCGTCACTTTGGAGGGAGATGCTTCCTTTGCTATCATTGCTGTAACTCAGAAAACTCTTACTTCTCCAGCCCTGCCTGAAAATTGCAAAAGAAATAGTTACCTGAAATGTGGAAATGGTGTTGGCAGATATTTGACATTCATGCTGGCTTCATTCAAATAAATGTCAAAAAGGTCGATGTTTCACATCAGCCTTAATTTACAATTCAGTCTTTTGAATTCCTAGGAAAATTACATTACGTTGATTCGTTTTTTGCTTCTGATGTAGCAAACTCTTCTTGTAAATGAAACTAAAGCAATTGCTTAGAACATTAACAGGCATTGCAATTTAATTATTACTTGAATTTTTAATGATATAGGTCATGACTGCCCCTTATCGATGTTGTCAAGTAAATCATAAAACACAGACTTAGCTAAAAATTAATGAATGTAACAAGAAAATAAACCTAAAATAAAAAAAATAATGTTTGATCTATGAATTCAGTTGCAAAATTATGGAATAATATTATAGCGTACAGTTTCCTAAAATGTTCCTAGATACATTAATAGGTTTGAGAAGGTAGGAAGGTTGCAACTATAATGAATATTATGTGAGACATTGTTAATAGTCTCTGTTAACAGGGTTTTCTAGTAGATGGAACAAGAACTACCAGGACCTAGCTCTTCTTAAATGTGTAGACATTTACAGAGAAAGTCGATGGTTCGTTGGTAATATATATGGCACTAATGAACACATTACTTTTGCTCTGACACATGTAGTTTAATTATTTGTGGAACCAAGCTTTTCCACCTGTGATGGAGACTGTTTGACAAGACACGAAGCACTATCTGTTGCTCCAGATGTAAATGAATGACAGAAGTTACAATGCGGAGGAGGCAGTCAGTGTAGTTGGCGCACTGTAAACTGGACCTGGACTCTGTGTGACCCCTGCTAAGACTCATATTTCATTGTGGTTAGGGCTTTTCTAGCCATTTGACTTCATTTTGTAAAGAGAGAATAAACCCAGTGAAAAATGTTTCATGTTAAAAGCCCTGAGTGACAGCATATGTTTTCTGTTGCTGAACTGTATCCAGTTGCAGCTGTCAGACTCACAGCTGAGAAAATACAGCTCCAGCTGCTGCTGCCTCCCACCTTGTCCCTCCATCACAGACAACATGTAATTTCCTGAATAGGAAGTCACAGAGCGCAGTAGTCAACCTAACTACCACTGCCTTATATCTTTGCTACTTTTGCAACAGAGGTTCACTTTCCAGTGAAATCTGGGTCACTTTTCCAGGTAGTTCCAGCTTAGTTCCCTATTGTCTAAGCCTATTTGCATGTATATATGCTATGCTGTCAGCTTGGAAGGCTCCTTCCTGATAACATCTGGGTAGTGTAGCAGAGCACTGTGTGAAGTACGCAAGCTACCTGAGCTATCAGGCTGTGCCACCACCAGCTCAGTGTGTAGTGAGCCCTGGCTCTATAGTCCTGCTGGGAAACAGAGGGCACTAGGCTGGGAGCAGTGCTGCAGTAACATGTTATCCTACCTGCAATACCTAGCTTGTCTTATTAAAAAGTAATTCAGTCACCCTGGTACAACACTGGATTGCACTATGAAAATATAACCAATGAGGAGGTCTGGAAGATACTAACAACTGTACTCCTTGTTTCCCCTTCACCTGAGAACATCTTTTTTTTTTTTTTTTGTAACATGTCCTATATATAGAAAGAGTCTTCTATATAACTTACTCCATATATTATAGAATATTTCAGAATGTTTCCTCAGTTTTTTTTCCTGCTAATGTTGTTTGGTTTTACTCTGAATGCAGAAATATTTGCACTGGTACCAGAGGTAGCAGTTATGATGGTCTGTTCTGAAGCAGAACATGCTAAAACTCCTTCTCTGAGACAGAGAGTTATCTGGTATTTGCATATTTGACCATCCAGGATAGCCTTAACACCAGGTTATTGTGTGTTTAGATGTGGGAGGCATGCTCAGTTTCTTCTGATGGCATTAGTATACATTGCATAAAAACACTTTTGCCTATACTGTGAGAGATACTGCTGCTTTAGCCCACTGCTCAAGACACTCACCCATCAGGTGGGATATCTGCTCAGTGAACATTTGAAACAGCTAAAGCAGAAAAGACTAAAAATCCAAAAAGGATGGACTGGAGCACTCCAATCACTGGTATGGAATCCTCCAGCAACAAGCACCGAGTGGCCACAGTTAAGTTCTTCAGCTTTCAGGCTGATAAAAAAAAAAAAAGACACAACCTTTTCAGTTTCTTGAAATTCCTTCACATTTTTCTTTTACCCAAGTATTTTGGCTACAACTGTATTTTTTGATGAAGGAGTCAATGATAGAAAAAAATCCACCTAGCTGTGGACTTTAGCAAAATGAGATTTGGGTCACAGTACATAAAGGCTGCTTGGATTTCTGTCCTATATTAAGTGTCAGTCCAAGATCACTTCTGCTTCAGGGATTTCCTGCTGATCTTGAAAGAAACAGCATGAAGTACTGCTGATTTCAAAGGATATAGTTACTAGCCTTAAGTGGCCATACTGGCCATGGCTCATGGTTCATGAATTACGACTTCATTTTCCTAGAAAATGTAGCATACTGCAAACCTGTCAGATCAGTTGTATATGCACCTCCTTTTACCTAATTCATAGTAGGTGGCTCTACTAAACTCACTAAAGAGTCCACTGAAAAAGATGAGTAGGGAACTGTCTTTTGTCCATTTTGCTTTTCTCAGCCAGTGAGACTCTGCTTGGCAATGAGTAAACTTCGGAGAATTCCACGCTTACTGAACTATTGAGCACTGATTCCAAAATCAATTAATTCAAACAAGGTCACATTGCATGAGGGAGTTTTCAATTACAGCTCATACAATTACTCAGAATGCCTGAGGAATTGCAGGTTTCATTTCTCCTGACTTAAAGCTATTTTCAGCTTTCCATTTTTGAAATAAGGGGCTACATAGGGTGAATTTTTAGAGCACATGTTTAATATTTAGCCACAAAACCCTCCTTGACAATAAATAGATTACATGGTCATGTACCTACAAACATAAAGGCTTAAGAATATGATATTTCATTGAGAAGTTTTACTGTTCCATGGCACAGCTACCCCTGCAGACTGATTCTGGTTGCTGTCTGAACACTAAAGACAGTAGGTATTCTTTTGGGGTTTGCTATTAGGTTGGGTTTTTTTCAAACATATGAAGTGCCAAGGACAGGCAAAAGTTTAAGTTATGCTACTACATATGGTGCTAGCAGAGTTTAGTGAATTTCAGTGAAGGGTCACTAACAAGGAAGGTCACTAAGAGAGAAGGTCTTGAGCTTCCCTCCCATGGGAAAAGGAGAAGATAACTGGGACTGTTCAGCCTGGAGAAGAGAAGACTCAAAGTGGATTTTACAAATATATATATATAAATACGAAAATTTGAAGAACACACTTTCCAGTTCCTAAAACAAACATGTTTTATTATCAATAAATGTGTGATTTTCTTTCATTTCCCTAAGAATGAGATACTTCATCCAGGTGGCTACTGAGATATTCTTAATCAAATACACTTTGGCCAGGAAAACCCAGCCAAACGTGGGAAAACACATGCATGAAGTAACATCTCCACAATTTCTGTTCTCTATATAGAAAAAAATGTTGAGTCTTAGAGGTTTTGGCTGGTATCCATTACTAAGTAATAGATAGCAGTGGTATCTACAACAGGTATGTTTGAAACCACAAAACCAAAAAAGTCCAAATAAGATACAGAAGGCTGTTATCCCAATTATAATTTGCCTGTTGACTTTGCTTAATTACTGTTGGGGCCGTATGTAAATATCTGGCACTCTAACTCTCTGCAGGAAACACACCATAGATCTGTAGGATCATTTGGGGATCCTGAGTTAATACTTTGATGCTGTGCCAACTTGTGCGCCTATACTGTGAGAATAAATCTTGTATTAACAAAGGTTGAGCCCTGGTCTACACTTGGATACCCACACATAATTTTCATTGCTCTGGGTGTATCTTGGGGAAATAATTAGTGTTTAATTCTTTTAAATAGATTGAAGTTCTGCTGCTATGATGACACTTGCTCTTGAATAGCAACTCTGCGTGGTGGAAGTGACCCAGGGAGTCATATAATGATAGAATGGTTTGAGTTGGAATGGACCTTTAAGATCATCTATTTCCAACCCATCTGCCATGGGCAGGGACATCTTCCACTAGACTTGGTTGCTCAAAGCCCCATCCAGCCTGGCCTTGAACACTGCCAGGGATGGAGCATTCACAGCTTCCTGGGGCGAACTGTGCCAGTGCCTTATCACCCTCATAGTAAATAATTTCTTCCTAATATCTAATATAAATCTACCCTTTTTCAATTGGAAGCTATTCCCTCTTGTCTTGTCACTACATGCCCTTGTAAAAAATCCCTCTCCAGTTTTCACTAGGAAGAATGTGTCACAAGCCGTTCAGTTCAAGGCATTCAACAGAGGATAGCCAGGAAGTCATTGCAACTGTTCCTAAGTCAGAGATTCCCTGAGATGGAGTGAGGCTGTGCTAATCAGGGCTGCCTGGCTGCTTAGCCTCTTCACACTGATGAAGCATGGAAACAGTTGGAGCAGTAGCCAGGAGCTTTTCATAATTTTCATTCTCCTTGGTACAGATGATCTGCAGAGGCAAAGATAAAAAATTAAGTCACTGCCTACCATCTATGGTTAGTTTGAAAAACGTGTAATGAGCGTTTTTCCTTTGCTCCTGCTGTTCTGCGCTTGACATAATTCCTCCATAACCTATTAGATTTGCCAGACAGCTGGTTCTTTCTTTATTAAAAAGGATACGCATGCTCTCTCCCTGGCATAATTTGGCTTTAAAGCTGTTCTGTGGTATCAGTTTTCACAGAGTTTTCTCAGCTTCATTTTCTTTATGATATTATATTAAAAAAAAATGTATAAGAAAGAAAAAGTCATGCAAGGAAGGTGATTCACTGCTCAATGTTTGAAGCCTTCCTGACATGATAGAAATTAACCATGGCAGAGGTGAATCTCAGCCCAGCTATTCAGCTTGAGGTTGCCAGGGGGTTTTGTCTTCAGGTGGGTCTGTGCAGCTGGGAAAGCTCACAGTGTGGCTGTGCCTGGGAGTTCGTCATACTTCATTGTAGTTGTAATAAAATAGAAGGCAGGACCCCTTCCTGCCAGTTCTTCTCCTTGTGTCTTCTTCCATGAATGAAAAAGACCTCTAAGGAGTCTTCTCAGAAGCTCTGCGTATATTTAGTCCTAGTTTTTGTTGAAGGCATATGTGTAAGTAGCCATAATAATGACATGCACTGGAACTACAGCGCTTGATGTGCTGGCTATACAGACATCATTCTGATTGCATTTTGAGATTAATTTTTACTAGCTCACATGTAATATTTCATCCATTACAGCCTCAGTCCATCAATTAATGTAACTGATACATAACTCTCTTGATGTTGACCTTTTATTCATAGAATCATTGAATCACTGCCCTTGGCTTTGTTACGCTTTCAGTGTAGGAGGCTTATGAGCTGTGTTCTGCTCTACCTTCTTTACAGTAAAAAAATTCTTCCAAAAACCTGTGTGTGGAGCCACAAGGGAATTCTTCTCTTGCAAGTCCTTGCAATGACACAGGGGCCAATAGAATGTATGTAAGAAGGAGGAAAGCTGCACTTCAACATAACAACAAACTCCTTTACAGCAGGTCAGATCTCACTTCCATAGGGACTCTTTCACTTCTAAAATGTCCACTGGCTAGTAAAGCTATTTCCAGAAATGTATTATCAGGCATTTAGGGAAGGAAGTTCAGGTGCTTTCACTACTGTTCTGCCTTTTGGCAAGGACATTTTGATTAATGCTCACCACTTACAAATGTACTATTCCCGAAGAACATTATTTCTAACTTTTCCAGAACAGAATGCTAGTAGGTAGCTGCCACCCAAATTCTTCCCAATAACAGAGGCATCTGAAGGTAGAGACACAACAAGTTCTTTACCATTTAAATAAAGCCACATCTAGGTTTCAGTGTCTGAGTGTTCAGTGTTTTCTATGTTTCAGAGTTGCCTTTAGTTTTACTTCCTGCAAATTTCATGGGGTTTTTAATGTAAAAAACTCTAGGGATATTTGCAGCTCTCTGCCAGCCTCTCAGCAACTTCCATCCTCTATTTTCACTTACCTGAAATTGAGCTTGTACTTAAGTCTCCATTTCTGTGTCAGGAATTTTATTTAGGCTCACATACATCCTAGAAGGGCAATTGGTAAACCTGAGACTTAAAACATAATTGCAAGAAGATTAGAGAAAATAAAGATGCTGAAATTGATTACATTCCAAGGGCACAACCAGACAGAATTGGCCAGGCAGGTTATTTGAATGGTGTGGGGTTTGCCTTCAGATTAACATAGATGCTTTCATGCAAACTAGTTCTAAGTTCCCATGACAATAAATTCAGATTAGTTCAAAGGTACTTGGCTGGTGACATCTGAGACGTCCACTTGGGACCTACAAGAGAGTTGCATCAGTTTAGACAAGCAGCTTGTAGGCTAGGCAGGAGGGCCTATGACCTCTAAAAAGGTGTCAGAAACCCATGTTTAGGTGATTTGACTCAGACCACATATAGCATATGGATTCTATTGTGCACCAACAGAGTGAAAAAGCCCATACCTACACTGAGGAGACTTATCCTCACTTAATGGCAGCCTGATACTTACCAACAAACTCTGTACTCACTGCAGAGCCAAGGTTTAGTCTCAGTATATAGTCCATTAAAATATACACACTGGAAACCAAAATTATGAGAGCAAGCCAAGCAACTCATTACTGCTCCTCAAGGGCAACTAGAGGACATCCAAACAGGGTTAGGGAAGATACTGAGTTCGCACTGAGTAACCTATCATTCAGCATTCTAGACCTGAAAATGGAATATCAAGGACATGTTAACGAGTCACTATCTTCATATGCATTTTGTTACCATTTGTGATAGTTCTGTGTCCAGAAAAATACATATACTTTCACTGTTTGACTTCTTCCCACACTAAAAAAAACCAAAAACCTCACATTAAAATTTAATTCATAAAAATTCATTTCATCAATTATGTATATCTAAAATGTAACTGTCAAAGACAGTAACATTCATGGCCTATTATAGTCAATGAAATGCGATTTGTTTCCTTTAGGATTGCTATCTATTATGAAAGAAGTTGTCTTCTGGACATCCCTATCTCTCACTGTTGTCTACACAAATAGTCTACAATGACAGCATAGCATAGCTAGCTAACTTTTATAAATCTGAGATAAACATCAGGCCTATTCAAATTGCACTACAGGATGAAACCAAAGATTAAACCCTGGTCCCACTGAAAACAAAGATAAGTGAGAAAGCCATGCTCTGACTTACAGGGTTGAGAGCTCAAAACCCAGAAGCACCATTTGCTGCACGTAAATGACAGGGCTGGCTACAAGTAGCTTTCTGAACAGTCATTTCAACACTGGTACTGTCTCCATCTGCATCTTGGGTAAAATGATTTCTTGATTTGACGACTGCCTATATTGTTACCAATCTCAGGAGTGCACACTGAGATTGTGTCCAAACTTGTATCTTTCTGTAGATTTAAAGAATTATTTAAAGGTATTGAATTCACTTTAACTAAAATATTTTGTAAGCAGTTAAATTCTTTAATGTAGGACCATTATCATAATGCACTGATAAAATTATTCTACTGTGAAGCACTTCCTTAAGATTAAGTGAATAAGCTGTTTTTCTTCTCCTATTCAGTTTAGAATTCCTTACTGTAAGTTAAAGAAAATAACAAGCTGCACATAGCTACTGAAAGAATGAGAATAGAAAATACACAAACAAAACCAATGGTAAGCCTACGTATATCCATGAGTGGGCTTAGGAGGCTGATGGCAATTATGTGACTTGAGTGATAAAAGTATGTGGGAGTTCAAGAAGAGATATTTTTATCATTTTTAAGTACAGCATCATAGCAATATTGGTTTGATTCTACTGAAAAATATTTTCAAATTTTCTGTTTATGTCAATGTGAAAAGCAAAAGTCCAGTAGGAGTCACTCTTAGCTTTTGGAGCTCTTTTTTCTCCTTGTCTCTTACTATCTTGATGATGTGACAAATGCTATCTGTATTCCTGAAGAGCTGCACAGAGTATAAATAAAGGTCTTTTCTGAAACAAAAAAACTGAGATGGTGGGTTTTAATACAACTTCAGTATTTTAGAGGCACATAGAAACTATTTAGAAGAGCAATACAGCTGTCAGCACTTTGCCATGCTGGTTAGGCTATAATTTCTCGCTAATTAACTGATCTAGAATAGAACCTTTTGTAACTTGTCCATCAACAATCCATGAGGTTTGTGTTGCCCACATCGCTTTTAACTTTGGCAATGGCTTACAGTTTCTGATCTTGATGTCTTATTTGATTTGCATTTCTGTTTTGTGACTAACATTAATTACACTGCCAAAACAGATTTTATCATTTATGTAACATGGGCTGCCTACAGATCTAAGTTTCCTCAGTATGGAGGTAAAAACTTACTCACTGAATGGCTTGATTACAGTAATTCCTTTCATACTGCTCTCCTCCTGGGAGACTCTAGTGTGTACTTAGATTCCAGCTTTTTCCAAATTTAGTGGTCACATTTCCACTTAATTGTTAGTTTTCTGTACAAAATCAGATAGATGTATGGAACTTAAGCTTAAAAGAATCTACTCTGAATATTGAGTCTAACCTGGTGCACACACAGATTAAAAAACCCGCAGATTCATCCAGCAATTTTGCCTTACCCAGTAACTTCTGAATGAGGTTATGTGTCATGCTAAGGATTTCAGTTTTTTTTCTACAAGTGCTGTATCAATTCTGTTTAGCAGAGAGATGTCAAAACCAGATGCTGCTTAAAAAATTGCACTTTATATGGAATTCATATGACAGCTGTGACTCAGTGGCATGCTATTTTGAAAAACTGTCTAAAATAGTCACATACAAAAACCACAAATCTTGTCTATGTCAGTATGTTATGATAATGGTCCAGATCCTGGGTTTATGTGAATTGATGTGATTTCACTGACTTCAATATCGACATCTTCAGTGGGATTAACAGCATGGCCTTTGTGCAATCAATTTAACAAAAATAAATTGCTTTTAATACATCTGCGGAGATACAAAGGGATCTTGAACCAAGTAATTACTAGGTGATATGTAGTAGCTCAAGCAGAAGAGATCAAGGAGTTGGAAATTAAGACTCAGTCATTAATGTAGGCTTTAACAGACAGCTAAGAGGAGATGTGGAGCAGAGGAGGTGAAGCTTCCACCTTTCCAATGAACATAGGTAACAGAAGCGAGGCGAGGTGGTTTCCCACTGCATACCAGAGTCCTGCCAGTGCTGTTACACAGACAGAGCTTTTGTCTCACCCCTTTAGGCATTTCAAAATTAGATATCATGATCTGAGCTACTTGTCCTTGATTGTTTTTACAGTTGATGGAGAATAGTAAGCACCTGCATAGGATGATTCATTTCCTGGTAAATAAGTATCTAAGATGAGTGAGCATTGCACCCTGAATTTCTTGTGTTTCTCCCAGTAATTCTAAAAGAGATCAGACAACTAACTTAGGCTTGGATGACTGTTTTTTAAGTGACTAATGTGAGGTGAGATGGATTACCATGTATGTTTCTCAAATACTGTCATGAAGGTATAATTCATTGCTACTAAAAGATTCTACTTTACAAAACAGCACGGGATGAGTGCAGCATTTTAACCTCATGCACTATGGCAACATGAGACCATACGTTAACAGGTTACTTTAGGATGTTACAAATATCCAGGCTTACTTAACCATAATACAGGTAAAATGACCCATCAGGGGAAAGGTTAGGAAGTTACAGCTGCCTACCACTCAAGCAATGCTTTAGGTGGTTTAGTTTAAATAAAATTTTTTGCTCACTGCCCTGGACTTCAAGAGAGCAGACTTTCGCCTCTTCAGGAACCTGCTTAGTAAGGTTCCATGGGATACAGCCCTAGAGGGCACGGGGGCCCAAGACTGCTGGCTGATATTCAAGGATCTCCTACTACAAGCTCAGGAGTGTTGTATCCCAACTAGAAGGAAGTGCAGCAGGAGGGTCAGGAGACCTCCTTGAATGGATAAGGAGCTGCTGAGGAAAATTCAAAGGAAAAAAGAGGCTTATAAAAGGTGGAAGCAAGGACAGGCGGCCTTGGAAGAATACAGGGATGTTGTCAGGGAAGCTGGGGACCAGGATAGGAAACCTAAGGCCCAGCTGGAATTAAACTTGGGTAGGGATGTTAAAGATAACAGGAAGGGATTCTATAGGTACACTGTGAATAAAAGACAGACTAGGGACAATGTAGGCCCCCTCTGGAAGCTATCAGGAGAACTGGCTACCCTGGATTTGGAGAAGGCTGAGGTTCTTAATGACTTCTT
>WYDI02020112.1:0-11217 GCA_009867235.2 Psittacus erithacus | reverse complement strand
GGTGTTCAAGGCCAGGTTGGACAGAGCCTTGGGTGACATGGTTTAGTGTGAAGTGTCCCTGCCCATGGCAGGGGGGTCGGAACTAGATGATCTTAAGGTCCTTTCCAACCCTAACTATTTTATGATTCTATGATTCTGGCAGGAACTGTGGAATGTGGAAGACCCACGCTGGAGCAATGTGTTCCTGAAGGACTGTACTCTGCAGAAAAGACCCATGCCAAACCAGTTCTTGAAAAACTTCAGCCTGTGGGAAGGACTCACATTGGAGAAGTCCGTGAAGGACTGTCTACTGTGGGAGACATCCTGAGCTAGAGATGAAGACCATAAGGATGTAAGAGTGGCAGAGATTAAGCATTATAGTCTGACCATGGCACTTCCCTATGCCCTGCACTAAGGAGTCAGGAGTGATGTTGAACCTGGGAAGAAGGATATATTTTTAGTTTTGTTCTGGTTTCTTACTGTCATAGTCTGTTACAATTAACTGGCAGTATATTAAATTAATTTCCCCAAGTTAAGTCTGTTTTGCCCATGACAGGAAGTAATCTTCTGTCATTATGTTAACCCAAGAGCTTTTCAATGCATTTTGTACCCCTGTCCAGTTGAGGAGGAGGACTGACATACTGCCTTGGTGGGTACCTGGTTGCAAGCCAAGGTCAACCCAACTCAGACATTTTAAAGTATTGTTCTGCACAGTAGTACTAAATATATATATTTTTCTTCCTTTTTTTTTTTTTTTTTTTGGGTGATCCAGAAGAGCTGGCTATCACTTTAGGGTGGTTATATGAATTTCTGTTGGACATAGGATTTAAATCCCAGAACAGCAGGGAGACTGTCTTTTTTTTTTTTTTTCCCCTCCCTAGGAGAGGAATTCAAACATGATGAATTAGGTTATTCTTAAATAAAAAATGAAAGAAATCATAAAAGTAAAACAGCCTAGTAAAACATAGAAGTAAATCAGCCCAGTTTTCTCTACTCTAAAAAGTAGCACTATCTACAGCTTCTTGCAAAGCAAAACATTTTGTCTGTTGTTTATGCATATTTCACTGAGCCACTTTTATTTCTCTTAAAACATGCTGAAAGGTAAAGGCCCATTCCTACATTTCTAAAATCCTTTAAGTTATGGGCTGGGTCCATCTAGTTCTTGATTATGCTTGAGGATACTGTTCTGAGGTATGCTATCAGCACTAGCAAGACCATCTTAAAAGGCTTTTTACTTTCTAGGCTTCTCCTTCCTGCTGAAATATATCTATCTCCTTCAGCTGAATCAGTGCAGCTGTCTCTGTGGCATCTTCTGTGGAGGAACTTGTCACTCATTTAGATAGTATTATCTAGTATGTTATAAACTCCCTGGGAAAAGGCAAGGTCTGGAGAAAAAAGTGGTCAGAAATCTTTAAAAATGCAATTGGCCACCAGAGAAACTGTAACATGAAATTCCACCCTGGGATCTTCTGCTTACCCACAATTACCATCCACCATGAGGGCAACTGGTGCTCAGCTTTATCAATGAGTAGAGAGTGGTGTCAAAGCAAACGGACAGGAATCTTCTGTGCAGTTTCTCATTAAGTGATCCCAAGGGGCGCACACTCCAAACCTGCTGCCAAATTTGTGTCAAATGCAGCTACATGTTTACTTGTATTTACGTGTATCTGAATGTGGCTGACTTTTTATGAATTTCTTCTACATAGGCAACTAAATAGTTAAAGGGTAGTGTAGGAAAGTACCAGTGTGTATACGAGCAAAGAAAAACATATGCATTGTTGCATACCCATTCTTGTTTTAAAATTAGTCTACTTTATCTGCTTCATTACATGTGTTTTGCTTATCTAATAATTGTTCAGCTGTCTGAACTAACACAATTTAAATTGGAATTCACCTTGTTCCAGCTCATAGTCTTTTATAAAGAATGATCTTCATGTCTGTAGACTAATTGCACTAACAAAGTTCACTAAAAAAAAATGTAATTAGTAGTCCATAATGTTTGGGAAGGTGACATTTCCTACTTTCTTTGAACTCTCAGTTCGGCATTTGAAAACCAGTATAAGGTACTGAGTCTAGGATATTTAATCTGGAATAGTGTCTAGTTGGTAGTTAACTGAAACTGCTTCCTTTCCCCTAACAGCAATAAACTAGAAAGGACTAATTACCCCTCTTTATAGGTGCAATTTGAACCTAAAACTCTAGAGAGAGCATCAGTAGTAAACCACTGTTATAGTCAGTTTCACCATCTGCACCTGAAAACTGGGACTATGGAACTACCAAAAGAATACACATAACATTTAACACTGGAATCCCCCAAATGAATTTTAGTTTTGTTGCAGAGAAAATTTTCAGAACACAGTGATAGTATTTTCTGATTCCTTTTAAAACCACTTTCTTTAAATAAATACATATTCCATTTAATCCACTATCAGTACTTAACTGAAACTCATTTATCTAAAGATGATGGTATACTGATATTTTTGTGAGTTTAATGAACCCTGCTGCGTTAATATATTTTTTGCTTCAGCCTATCTGAAGAAAGAAGCCTTAGAAGATTCCTCTAGCAAGAATGGCAACCATTACTTTTCTAAATCTAGCAGAACATGCTACTATATTTTTGGTTTTTGTTTTTTTTTCTTTTTTTTCCAATGAACAGGCAGGAATTATTAACTTCAGCATAACTCCTCAGACTTAATAATTTTTTTATTTCTTTTATTTTACTGTTAAGTTGTGACGTTCTGAGTATTTCTGTATCTTTGAAGTTGTTTACATTAATGAGAAACTCTGAAATTTGTTTGTGGTTACTCAGACATGCCTTTTGTTAGGCTGGAGTTGTTAGAAAAAGAGCAGGTTTTGTGAATGCCAGCTGAAGAGTTGCCCACTTTCGCTATATTACCACTCCTTTCCCTCTGCTGTGGGGTTTGGAATCTTGAATGGTGCTAACTCTGCATTCATTACTTTCAAAATTTCTAGCTCTCAGTCACAGATTTTGTTGTGCTTCTGGAATGCTGATGTTACTAAACCACCTCGTAAACATTTTTTTCAAAAAGTGTACACTTCTACAGTGCACAGTATGATTGTGGCCACTTGACTTTGTCCTAGCCATTAACTTAATGCAAAGTCCAAGAAATGCTTCTGTGTGTTTTTCTCAAGTATTAAGTTTCAAAGGGGTTTTACCTTCAATCAATAGTAGCCTGGAAACTGAAAGACAAGCCTTTAATTTGTGAGATACAAGCAAAAGATTCAAAGCAACTTTGCCAAAGAGGTAAAAAATAATGTAAATTTATTACTACTGCAGGTAAACTTTGGCACAGACAAAAGGCTACTTGATTTTGAGCTGTTTCTGCAAAGCCTTGTTTGGTTTATTTTGGAGGAGAGAGGGCTTATTAGTACTTCATGAAGTCATATTTGCACATGTAGCTGTTGCTGTCCATAAAGTTGGCTAAGTCATGAATGTCCTTAATTCACATTGAAAATTTTTCTATAAACTGTATATCTATATTTTCATATATATATATACAGAAAGAGGTAGTCTTCAATGGTTTACAACCAATACTTGATAAATGTCAGTTTGACTAGCATTCCTCTAATATATATACACAAGGATTCATTTCTCCTTTTCTGAAAAGAGGTCTTGCTGTCCTGCCTCAAATGATCTCTAAACCTGAATATACATACGGCGCTTGATGTACATTTTGCACATGTTTAAATCACTGGACCAGTCAGCTTAAATACACAGTGTCTTATTACTGCATGTAGTAAACATAATGTACAAACACATATGAAAGAAAAAACCTTCCATAAATTTGCAAAGGGCTTGGAAATCTTTAAATAATATGTTGTTACAATAATGCCTTTAGAATTCTTTCTTTCACTGACTGTAATTGGTTAGTGAAATATAAACCGCACAGAAGCAGAAAATTGTCATTTTGTTTACAAAAATTTTTTATTGACCCATCAATCCATTGTTTATGACTTTGCAGTAATCAATAAGTTCTGACAATGTCTGATTGGGGATGTCTGCCATCTCAATTTGTTAAAGGACAAACTGTCTAAGAATAAGATTGGTTTGTGAATATTAAAACAAGATAACAGGACATCCTGACAAAATTGTATTAATTAAGATTTGAGCATGGAGAAAACTTTTTAGTTAAGAAAAGAAGCAGAATTCTTTCCAAATTCAACTGGAAGAAATAAAAATGTGAAATCTATAATCAACCTGATTTTTTAGCTGGAGAGCTTATGAAAGATTGTCAGAAATCTTTTCTCCAGTGGATTTTTAAGCACACCAGTTTCCTGAAACAGAGGGCATAATCTTGTTAAAAACAAAGAAAATAAGCAGCCAAGAAAATGTAAGTCCTTAAATCAGTATTTCTTAATCAGATGTTGGCAGACCTGGGGGCAGTAAAAGACAGCTGAAAACATGGCACTGGACCTTACATATTAAATGCTTTTTATTTGTTTCTGTTGCATCTCCAGACCTTTCAGTTTATTCCTAACATCTGCTATGGGACAAAGTTGTGTTCCTATCGATTTACACTGCCTCAGAGCACTCTGCTTGCCAGTACTGTTGACTGATGCTTCCTGCCATGAGTGGTAGTTCTAATGTGAGGATATGTTAGGAGATAGAAAAAGAAAAACTGACAAGCTAGACAAAGAAAGGACAGACTGATCAGCAACTTTGGCCTGATCTGTGTTTTTCACCTCACAAACACACACAATCTGTGCATGGACAGATTCTGTTATGCATAAGTTTCATGACACCATAAGAGATGCAGAAGCCTGTTTGATATAATTCTCTGCTTTTCTCAATGTTTATCCTGAAGTTTTGGGTCTGCAATAACAAGAGTAAATTGAAATTGCAGCCATCTCAGCTGGAGATGGAATTTGCTATGTGTGAGAGAACACAAGATTCCCTTCTAGTCAAATATACATAGATGCAATATCATAGCCCCAGCTCATGTAATCTTCTTCATGGTGTCTCTCATTTGGCTAACCAACATTGATCTAGCTCAACAGGAAGGCTTCACCTCTACAAATTCATCTTCAATGGCCAGAGACAGTGCAAATGCAATGGTACTTTGTAAGAGCTATTCTAAAGAACTGTCTGGTTTCTCCTGTCAAAGGTCAAGGAGATACATGGATTATCTAAGATGTCTGTGGTGGAAAAGGGGTGTCCTAGGACTTCCTGTCCTAGAAGCACCCTAAGAACTCAACATGTCCTGAAGGGGAGGTCCCCAATTTGTAATAAGAAGCAAGCCCATGCTGTAGGCTTTCTTGTGCTGGAAACCAAGACAGACTATAGGGCATAGCTGAGTCCCTCAGGCAAGATGGCAGCACCTGAGAAAAGTAAGGAAGGGCAAAATGTTGCTTGGCTGTGAGGAAAGAGAGTAAAGTGTGAGAAACAGCCCTGCAAGCACAAAGGGGAGAAGGCGAGGAGGTGATCCAGGTACCCAAGCCGAAATTCCTGGCGGCCTTGAGGACCATGGTGGAGTGGAAGAAACAAGTGAGAAGAAAGAAGCATCAGAGAGAAACCCCTCTGCACTGACTGCAACCCTCTTCCGACACTGGAGGGACTGAGAGCAACCTGCGGTGATATTAAGGTGAGTAGGAAGGGTGCTTGGGGTGAAGCGTATGCAAGTGCTTTACATGTGATTTTTCCCTCCTGTCCTGGTGAAGTGGAGGAGTGAGAGAGCAGCTGTGAAAGCTTCTGGCAGCCAACCAAGGTAAACCCGTCACAAGATAAAACGTATCATTCTGACTTGATCTGGAATGAATCTAGTTATTATGTTCTGCAAAGGCACGTATAACCTTTCTAGTCAAGACATAGATGCTGATTTTGTAGTAGTAGGTGGTGGTAGTAGTAGTAAATTCTGTAATTGAAATAACTGAGATATTTGCGTCACACTTTTTCACATAGAAACTTGCATTATATCAGGCTGTACAAAACAGCCTATCTATGTGGTTTTGTTTTAAAATTGAAAAAAAAACCTCAAAAAACCCCCAGAACAAAGTTCTTCTCTTCCCAAAACTAAACAGAATAAATACACATAAACGCATACACATATAAACTAAAATAAGAAGAAACGATCTTAAACAACACTGAAATACTGCAGAAATATAAGCAATGAAGTACAGACTCAATACATCCTGTGGCTTTTCTTCAAGGAACATCCACAAAGGTAATATGCTCTTGAGACAACCTAGTGCCATCACAAATGTAATGGCATTTGATTGTCTCATCATATTAATACATACTTAAATTAATGCATGTAATTTTGGGTTCAATAAAAGTGAAACTTGAAGAGTAGTTGCACTTCCTAAATTTAATTATCTCAAAGATTAACTTTTTTTTAAGTTTACAGAATATTAAAGATACAAAAATGTTAAATTTAAGGGGAAAATATTTATTTTTTTTTTTCTTTAAAGCAAACGGTATGTCTTCAGCAAACTTTCCAGTTAGGGATGTAGACATTATTCTAGCAGGCAGTGATAATAATGACAACCATTTTGCCAGACATTTTCTGACAAATACTGAAAAATGATAGTTCATCTCAATGGAAATTATGGACAGGAAAACACTTTCTTAAATTATTTTCCAGACTGGAATTGTGCTTGAAATTGGTAAAATGTGTTAATTTTTTCTATGAATGATTTTTTTGTCTCCAGCGACATCCAAAACAAATTTGGTTGATTTACTGTGGAGTTTGTGCACAGAAATAAACAAGCAACATTATTACCTTACAAATGACCTTAATCACTTGCTGAGGTTATCTCCAGAGAAGAGCCTTCAACAGGGGAGCGAGGAGAAACAAAGCGTCAGAAGCCTCAGTTCTGAGCGGCAAGAGCCACCAAGGGAGCCCCAAGCCCCCGCCAGGCCTTGCCTGGCAACCGGCAGCTCCGCTGAGGCGAGCCAGGCTTAACAGGGGACTGCGCCAGGAGGGACCACACCGCCCTGAGAGAGAAAAACCGGCCCCAGGGAGCGCGGGAACAGGGCGCGTCACATCAGCCAGGCTCGTGGGCGGCAGTTGGCACGGCCAGGGTGTGCGAGCAGCCGAGTGGAGTGGTGAGGGCTTGCCCCAGGGCCAGGGCTCCATCTGGGATCTGTGCTCTGGCTGCCCCAACAGTGGCAGCGTCGGCACCAGAGAGAGCCGATGAGAGAGGAGACTGCAGAGAATAGTTCGGGGTGTAGAAAGCGCCTGCACTGGTCTCTTGAGGCGAGGGTGCGCAATGAACATGGCTGCACCCCGTGCACCCTCCGGGAGGTTCTCTTGCAGCAGTGGGCTGCGTTGCAGGATGCTGTCAGTATGCTAAAAGCTAACAGGGGAGCTGGACTGCTTGCTTATGTTGAGGATGCCAGAACTGTACACAATACTCCAAGTGAGGTCTCAAGGCAGCAGAGTAGAGGGGCAGGATCACCTCCTTCGACCTGCTGCTGGTCACGCTCCTTTTGATGCAGCCCAGGATACGGTTGGCTTTCTGGGCTGTGAGGGCACACTGCCAGTTCATATTAGGTTTCTCATTGACCAACACCCCCAAGTCCTTCTCCACGGGGCTGCTCTGAATCTCTTCTCTGTCCAACCAGTAGCTGTGCTGGGGATTGCCTCGGCGCACGTGTAGGGCCTTGCATTTGGCTTGGTCCACCTTCGTAAGTGCCGCCCTGTCCATTGTGCACCCTTGCCTAAAGAGGCCAGTCGAGGTGCTTTCTATCTACACTGCGAGGTCTGCTTTGCAGCCCCCATCTCATCGATTCTGTCTGGCACCGGCGCTGCCACAGACGAGGCACCAGAGCTCGTAGATCGGGCTGTGGCTCTGAGGAGGACGCTCACCACCCCACACCCTGCTGGCTCCACCTGCCGCTCCACGCCCCGACTGACGTGACGTGTCCTGTTCCCGTGCGCCCTGTAGCGGATTTCCCCACTCTGGGCAGTGCTGTCGCTCCTGGCGCCTCCGCCCGTGAGTCTCTGCTCCCCTCAGCGGAGCTGCCGTGCTCCTGGGCAAGGCCTGGCAGGGGTTTGAGTTTTCCATGTTGGCTACCGATGCTCAGAGCTGAGGCTTTTGGACATGGTGTGCCCCTTTGCTCCGCTGTTGAAGGCGCCCTCTGTGAAGCTGCTCACAGATGTTAACTGTCTTTCAAGGCTATACAGGTATGCCCCTCTTGGGGGTTCATAGTTAGGCCCCGAGTAAATGGGTATTTAATGAATGTTGGGGAAGGTCACTGTAATGGGGATTCTCAAAGGTACTGCAGCAGCACTGGATATTGTAGGAACTTTTGAATGTACAGTCCCTTTTCAGTTTCATTAGCGTAATTGGAACTGGAACTTACTTTAGTGCTAGTCAAAGTTGGATTGATTATATAATTGGATGATAATAGCAATGCTTAGCACTTTAACAGTACTTTACATGGTCAGAGAGCTGAGCAAACATTAGCTACATAGTCTTTACAGTGCCCCTGTGAGGTTGTAATTGGAGATGGAAAAGGCCTGTTAGTGGATCATGAAATTCCATTCTCTTGCCAGGGCAGCATACATTTGCCCAGCAGAGGACATAGCAGATACTAAACTCCTGCTATGTTGAGTCTTTGCTCCCTTTGTGACATTATTTCGACATGGGACTTCCCTGAGACTGTAAAGAGACTCTAACAAAGTTTCTAAATAGTGTTATAACTGAAGTGCTTCTTTTTAACGAAGGTAAAATAGACTTTTACAGCCCTGCTCCTTGCCTATTTTTCAGTGTCACTGGAAAGCAGTGTATTTGGTTTTTTTCAAAATAAATAAAGAAAGGGAGGAAGCTGTTTAAAGATGAGTTAGCAATCTCTTGCTTAGAATAAAAAAAGATGGGAAAGACTCCTGCCTCTCCAGAATAAGCTTCCCTGATACTACCTATCTGCCAATAGTTCAAAACTGATGGTACAAAAGTAGACATTAACTACATAAAATCTCTTTGTTACCAGTTACTTTGTACAAGCACCATTCAATGTTTATATCCTGTACTTCATCAGGTTTCCAGGATTACAAAGCTCTCTGGATTGCAAATAGCTGCTCAAAATACAATAATCAATACAATGATAACCTTGAACATTATCAGTCTTTGTTTTTTAGTATTGTTTTGACTGTTTTCCTTGACAGTTCTTATACTTTGGCTATAATCATGATAAAATCCTTGTTCTGAGTAAGTACAGATAACTTTCAGCATGTTCAAGGCCATTTTATTTTGTTTGTGTGAATATCCATGCACTATGTAACTCTTTGTATGAACATAGAAAATTACTATCTCAGGAGCACATGTGTTCTAGTTTTGATGCTTTTGACACTACTTCTTATCTACTACAATGTAACAGTGGAAACATCTGACGTATTAAGAATCAGAGGAAAAAATGATACTGGAGTTATAGTTACATTGTTATAGTTACATTGTTATAGTTACTGTAGTATTCGCTTCTGTGTTAGTATGAGGTTCTTTTTCCCGAACAGATTTGAGGCCAAGAGCTCATTTCTATCAATCAAGTTTTATTGAATTAACAATAACTGCAACTATCCTTTTCCAATGTTTACACCTGTCTTGGTGCCTTAATTATTTCTAAATAGCTTTGAATAGCAGCCAGTCACATCCATGGCATAATTGGAATTATTTTTTTATTTTTAATATTAATGAATAATCTTAAAATAATAATAAAAGAAAATGTAGGAAGCTTGGTGAACATGAACTAAGTGATTGCTTAGGAATATTTCAGTGGATGTGTAAACATTGCAAGGATACTGAAAAAACATGTTTGCTTTAAAATAGATCAATGACAACAAAATATGCTTTTTATCTCTTTTAATACATCTAGCTTTGACTCAGCTACAGATAAACACAACTTGAGGGTGTGCTAGATTGAAAAGGACATTCATATATTGTTTCCTTAAGAAAGAGTAGCCCTGATTTTAGGCAGCACCTTTTTCAATTACTAAATTAAATTTCTGGAAGTCTTGACTAAAGTTAGAACATCACTGTGAAGAGCGCTGCTCAGATAGAACAAGATACATGGTGTGGTTTGAAAAGCTTAACTTTCATTATTTGTAAATTTAGATACTTAAAATATACTAGCAAAATAAAAGGAATATTGATAAATTATGAAATATTTTAAATACATTTGAAGATCTTTTACTATCTGCTTTTGATTATTTTAGAAATCACACGCACAAGCTTTTTCTGCGACCTTGTTAAGAATCTCTAAAATATGAAAGCTGGAATTTGAATCATTTGGCCTTTATATCTGCAAATCAGAGTCATGGCAACAGTGCGTGAGAGTTGTCAACTAAGTAAAGTAACAAAATGAGGTGGTGTCTTAATTCATCAAGTATATTGCTGACAAAGCTATAATTCAGGCCACCATGCTGTGGCTCTGGTGCCATGTGGAGACTGTCTTGGCTAAGTTTAGCAATTTAAGGTGGAAATTTCCCAGTTAGATGCCTTCTTTTTTCATTGTATCAGAGGAACACGAGGATGGAAACCTCCTTCTGAAATTGCTCTAGTAGATATTAGAAGTAGACAGAAGATGGTAAGGACCATGCCAATATTTTTATCTTGGAAAAGGAAATTACTTTTGTTTTTTTGTGTTTTGAGCTAGCTAACTTTGTATTAATAATGTGCAGAACAAACTTGGCCCTGCACTGGCAAGTGCAAAGTCATTCTGTGGGAATAAATTTATACATCAGTGATACAAGAAATTAAGAACTTGAATAAGTTTTGATAGATTAGATTAGAATAATCCCTGTTGGAATTTGACCTTGATACTGTTAGCAAATAAGGGCTACCATGTTTTAAATTTAAAATCAGCCACACCAAGGTCATATCTCGTTGTTCTGAACTTAAATTATCCTATAAATTAGACCGGTCTTATTCAAAACACATTTTAAGTAATTGGGTAAGTTATTTGGATATTTTTGGTATTTATTAAAGGTTTGTCATACCCAATGAATGAATTTAACTGAAAATAAATTCGGTGACTCCTGTTATCAAATTGTAGCTAATCTAATGTACATCTGTCCAATCTGCATAGGAGAAAGACTAAGGATCCTGGCTTCTAATTCTAATTCTTTTGTGTTCACTCACAGCCCAGAAAGTCAACCATATCTTGGGCTGCATCCAAAGGAGTGTGACCAGCAGGTCAAAGGAGGTGATCCTGCCCCTCTACTGTGCTCTCTTGAGACCTCACTTGGAGTATTGTGTGCAGTTCTGGTGTCCTCAACATAA